>JAKRRZ010000147.1:0-30077 GCA_022627015.2 Podosphaera aphanis
TTAACTTAATGTATATAAACAATAATTTAATGTATGTAAACATTAATCTAATGTATTTTTTCTGCACACATTATTTTACTGTATAGAAACATTAAATTAATGTTTTTTTTCCTGAGGGTCTGTGGTGGCAGCGCTTCAAAGTTGTACCGAGGGTCATTAGGCTATTAATCTGGATTTATCGATTTTTGTTGATGAATCGGTCCCCCAACCATAGTTGACATGTGACTTGCTAAGCGAGCTCACCCTAACGCACTATATATTAGAGACTTATCAGTCCAGGCAGGAATTTTCATGACAATGTACAGATTGTGAGAAGATAATTCTTCGCGTCAAATGACAAAAAGCGACACGACAAGTGATTAGATTCTGGAAGAAACTTCAGTCAAAGCTGAGTCAAGTAAATCTAAATTATATCCTCGCATTGCTAAAGGTGAAGCAATGTCTCTAGATACCGGGAGTGGCGCGTTGTTACCTATCGCTTATAGATTGAGAGGTGAAAAGAACTACGCACAGTGGAAATTCGACATAAAGAATATTGCCCGCGTACACGGCCTTAGGAAGTACTATCATCCTTAATCGCCTGCTCTACCAAAAGTGGTTGATGAGTTTGAGGGCATGCATCTCTGGAAGATATTCAAGTATACGACAATTGGGCGAGAGGAAATGCTACTCTCCTGAGCAAGATGGGCGAGCAGAATATTCGATCAGAATTATTATTTCCAGAGTTTGGACAGTTTCCATAGAAAATAAAATTCCTCAATCTCTTTGGCCTGAATTAGTGAGATCTCAACTACAGATAGACAATCGAACTGCGACTTCAGTGCTTGATGGAGAGACGCCCATACAAGCCTCTGAGCGGGTCGGATGGTGGTGTGGTACACCGTCCGGGCCATTCTCCCAAGTAGAGTCTGGGTAGCCGAGGCACATGCCCCACTTGAGACAGGAGAAAGCTGGTTCGAATCCAACAAGTCCCTCACATCATATCTCTCGCCTGGTCATGTATGTGACGATGTTGAAGGCACACAGGACAGCCGTGGGTGGCTGAAATGCGTTCCTACGGCAGACACATACGGTTGAGGGTAGAAAGGGCTGTAAGGCGCTTGACTTCGAGTTATGTCTTCAAATGATGTTCGGTGTGAGTGCCCCCTATGTCATGTTGAAACATCGCTCCATGTACTGTACCAGGGTCATTCGTGTCATAGCCTAAAGGCTGCATCCACAAGAATGATTTAAAAAAAGAAAAAAAAAGGCCTCTGAGCACTTTATGTTCGGAGGTGACAAAAGACCTGGCTTGAGTCATCTGAGAGTTCTTGGTCGTAAATCATTTGTCCAAATTCCTGTTCAGAAGAGGGTTTTGCCTCGAAATCTTGACAAGCGAGTTTAATCAGGCATCCCTGTAGGCTACGATGGTCACTATATCTATCGGATATATATTGCTTCTCGACATAAAGTTGTCCGATCTTCAAATGTACGATTTTATGAAGATTCTTATGCATCAAATTCCCCTATTATTAATCAGGAACCCTACAACTGCAATCCACCAATTCAGGTTGGTGAAAGTAATGGAGTGGATACAAACACTTCCGACCAATCTGATACATCTTATGATTTACTCTCACCTTTTGAGCGACTAAGGTTTGATGAAAATCAACGAGATGTAGAAATCGATGGTTTTCAAGCGGAAAGTAGCGTAGCCAGAGATCAGGAAAGCCTGGAGAACCAGGAGGACTTATCGCAAAGAGACAGATTGCCAGAAATCATTGAGCCTTCTCAGAGAGAAAACTTGCCGACCCAGGATCCAAGTGTGGAGGATATCGAATTGCCCGAAACAGCAGTTACTCGTCGATGTAGACCACCTAGATCTGAGAATAAAGTGTATTAAAAAGTGAATCGTGTAACCAGAAGTACTGCAGCTACTTATGCATCTGATGAACACACAGCTTTTCGTTGTTTTCTTACTGCATCACAGTCTCTCTTGACTGTTGATGATAAATCTGATCCCAAAACTCTCGCGGAAGCAATGAGTTATGAAGACTCTAAGAGCTGGAGAGAAGCGATTGATCGCGAATATAGATCACTTGCTAAGAAAGAGACTTGGTCCCTTGTCCGACATTCTGAATTACCACATGGTACAAAAGTACTGACTGGAAAATTAGTTCTGAAGGCGAAGCGAGGCAAACAAGAAAAGATTCTCAAGCGCAAGGCTCGTTGGGTGGTAAAAGGTTTCAAACAAGAGTACGGATGTGATTATACGCAGACCCACGCAGGCGTTTGCCGCACCAAGACCTGGAAAATTGCGATTGCTCTAGCGGCCAAGATTGACCTTGTTCTTGAGCAGATGGACGCCGTGACAGCCATTTTAAATAGTGACGCAGATACCGATATCTACGTGCAAGTACCACCAGGGTGGAAGAAGCCAGGTAGTTTCAACATATCCGTTCATGTGTAAGCTAAAGAAGACTTTGTACGGCCTAAAGCAAGCTCCCAGGCTTTGGCAAAGGCACCTTCGAGGCTGCTTAGCTGAGGTAAATTTTGAACCCCTAGCTTCGGATAATTGCTTGTCTTTGAATAAGCAAACCAGAATTCTAATCGTCACTTATGTTGATGATTTTCTCTCTCTCGGAAAACACATGGCACATATCAACCAGCTAAAGAAGAAGCTTGCAGATAAATTTCAACTTGAGGATCTTAGACCTGCGAGTTACTTTCTTGGTGTTCGAATAACGAGGGATCGTCATCACAAAAAAATCTACCTGAATCAAGACGCCTATGCACGTCAAATCCTCGAGAGATCTGGACTTGAAACTTTCCGACCTGTTGATACTCCAATAGCCGCTGGATTTGAAAAGTTTTTGGTACCAAATTATGATGTTGCATCAAAAGCCGAGATCGAGAAATACTAATCCAAAATAGGCTCTATTCTTTACTTGGCAGTTCTCAGGGAGAGTGACTAGCGTTCCGTGGGGCACAAATAGGTGAGTTGTAAAGTGAAGTCAATGGTCTTCCTAATGAAGAGATGAATAGGGAATATAAACGACGATGCAAAGGTCCTCCGAAGAGGAGTGTACTTTGGGTAAAGAGTATGTAGTATTCAGAATACGTTGCGTGAAGACGAGTGGTTCTACACGCCAGAACTATATACACGAAAATATTCTATAGATTGTGAATCCCTAAGCCAGTCGTTTCACGACGCATTACTTGTCAAATGAGTTGAATGAAATTAGTCCCATGACTCCGAACTCCCTGCATGACATCTCATCTTACTGCTCCTTACATGAGGTACTGGCCTTTGAGACTAAGGATTCATCTCAGGAAGCAATGCACTAATCCGTGAAAGTAGCCCCCCCCCCTTAAACGCGAGCTCCTGCGAGGTTGAGGCTCGAAATTATCTATGAGAGGACCAGGCTTATTTGGATAGCGCTGGTGGAAGGTATCAACAGCAATAGTGTCGTCATGATTTATGGCTGGTTCCCAGGTTTTATCATCTTCTCCCATCCATTTGACATAATATTGTAGCCCGTATTGAAGAAGCGTGCCTCTGAGGTATATTATAATAGAGGAGTTGGGAAACTATGCTATAAGAACAAGAATGAGTATATCGTAACGGACTATTCTACAAACGCGTCGCGTTACCTTAACTTTATAATCTTCATCGCCTCGCCTAATTAGTACATAGTCAAACACGACTTACATAACTATGACATATTGAGACTTGCTCTGCACTTCATTCTCCAACAGCCCGGCGTGTTTTGTTATTCGCGAGTCGAGAATTTCTTCTACAAAATATTCTTCTACATTTTTAACAATGACTGGAAGCGGTGGAGGTTGGATTTGCCACGGCACAGGGTCATTCGCAGCTGGTTCTAATAGAGATACATGGAAAACCGGGTGAATTTGCATGGACACTGGAAGTTTGAGCCGGTAAGCGTATAGTGAAATTATTTCTTTGATGGGGAAAGGACCATGCTTTTTCCAGTCGAGTTTTTGTGAGTTACGCGTTGTTCGAATATTCTTTGCCGAAAGAAACTCTAAATCTCCAACCTGATAATTAGGGGCAGGTTTTCGATGAGCGTTTGTTGCCTGCTCTTGTTGGTCTTGAGCTGTCCTGATATTAATTTTTAGAAAGTCATGCACTTCTTTCATTTTTGTGGCAAAGTCTTTGGTGTCGAGGCTTGGTAGATATTTTTTCCGTGTGATTTTATTGTCATGGTAAACTTATGATGAAATCCATAATTGCTGAAAAGTGGCGTTACCTTGGTTGAACTGGAAAAATGATTATTAGCAGCAAACTCGGCCATAGGGAGCCATTTAACCCAATCATCCTGCTGATAGGACACGTAGCTTCGTAAATAATGCTCCATTACCGCATTAAATCTTTCCGTTTGCTCGTCCGTCTCAGGGTGAAAGGCAGTTGACATTCTTGCTTCAATACCCAGGTGCTTACAGAGATCTTTCCAGAATCTCGCCGTAAACTGTGAACCACGATCGGATGTAATATGTGTCGGTAGACCATGATGCTTCCACACATTACACAAATACAGTCGGGCAACATCTTGAGAGTTTGTTGTCGTGTGACAAGGTATTAAATGTCGCAATTTTGTTAGAAGGTCAAATATTACCATAATAGCGTCGAATCCTTCACTTACAAGTAAGCCTGTTACAAAATCTATGGAAACTTCTTTCCATGGTTGCTCGGGAATGGGTAACGATTTGAGTAGTCCGAACTTAGCGTGAGTACTTGGCTTACATCGTCGACGCGCGTGACAATTACGGACATATTGAGATACATAATCGCGTATCTGAGGCCAGTAGTAGTCCCAATTGATAAGTTCGAAAGTATTTTCACGACCAGGGTGACCAGCTGAAGGATTATTGTGATAATTTTTAAGGATGTGAAGTTTAAGTAGGTCATAATTCGGCACATATAAGGTACCTCTGTAAATTAGTTTGCCATCAACCTCACCGCATTCGGCTGATGAGACATGGCTTGAGCGTCGCACGCCTTGTCTGAGTAAGTTTAGTAACCCCAATGGTAAAGGATCTTTAAGGTAACCGTCTCTGAATAAGATGCCCAACAAACCACCAATAGCGACACTATGGCAGGAAATAGAGGTAGATGATAACTGCAATCGAGGCTCCAAGTTCTCCTTTAGGATTACCTGACTTTGGTGGAGTCTTCTTTCGTCGTCTGCGTTGGGCAGATCTTCTGGTCTTTGAGTCAACGCGTCTGGTTTTCCTCTTTGCTTACCGGGTCTATACTTAATGATGAAGTTGAAGCGCAAAAGAAATTCCGCCCATCGGGCTTGTCTTCGATTGAGTTGCTTAGTACTCATGAAATTCTTGAGGTTCTTATGGTCGGATATTACTTCAATTGGATGAGCAGCGCCCTCAAGCTTGGATCTCCATTCTTCAAGTGCTCGAATAATGGCTAGGAGCTCCTAGCCGTAAATTTCATAACTACACTCTGCTGGGGAATGTTTTTTAGAGAAATACGCCACAGGTCGAAGGTTATTGTTTTCGTCATGTTGTGAGAGAATACCAGCAGCGACATAATCGGAAGCGTCAGTCTCCACAATTATCGACTTTTCGGGATCAAAATGAGCAAGGATTGGTGCAGTGGTGAATGCATTCTTTAGGGTTTCAAAAGCAGCCTCAGACTGGATGTTCCACAAGAAGGGAGTATCTTTGCGCGTTAATTTAGTAAGTTTGAGGCGTCGGCTTTATATGGGCGTGTTGCAACAGATGCAAACATCAATGAGCCAATTGCCGCTCGATATTTAGTTGTATCTTCGAATGCCTCTTCTTCATCAGACTTCAGAAACACTGTTCCGACCGGTAATGGAGTACTCGGTCGTGAGCAAATTTCCACATGAAATCTCTTGAGTGATTTTAAGATATACTGCTCTCGATAGATCTTGATTGCTTTTGTTTCGGCGTCTCGCTCCACTTGCACTCCAATTAAAGACATTGGCTCTCCAAGATCTGTAGCTTCCCATTGTTTACCCATCTCCTGTTTAGTAGCCGACATCCGATCCTTATCGCTAGATACAATGAGAAAATCGTCGACCCAAGCGGCTATGACATCTTATCCTTTCGAATCTGGTCTTAAGAATAGTCCATGTTCCTTTGTTAACTGGATATGAATACCCGGCCTTTTCCACCAAAAACTCTATGAGGGTCTTGTTCCACTCTCTGCCCAACTGCTTTAATCCGTCCGTATAAAGTATGGATTAACTAAATTACAGTCTCCCTGACCCGTCTTCACAGCTCTTGGTTGCTTCATGTATATTTCCCCAGGAAGGTCTTCATTAAGATAAGCACCTTTCATATCAATTTGTCCAATTGCTAGTACAAGACGAAAAGGAACAAATCTGACGACAGGGCAAGAGGTATCTATCTACCTGAGTAGTCATAAATATAGCCTTGTCTGTCCTTGTGCCACCAGGCGAGCTTTGTGTTTTCTCAAGTTCCTTTTTGATCATAGTTCTTGGTAAAGATCCATTTGTTTCCTGTTAAATTTCCTGCCTTCGGTGGCTCAACCATGTTGTGACTCTGGGATCACGGCAGGCAAGAACTCAAGTTTGAAGGGTTGAATAAAGCTAAAGATCTCGTCTTTCTATAATCGAGAACTTTATATGTGTGTTGGGTTAACTGCAACGCAGGTAAGATTACACCATTTGCGCAATGTGCTTGTGTTGGCAATGTGCTTGTGAGAATTGTAGAACCCCCAAGTGTGGCGGAAGGACGCCTTCGTACCGCTGTCATGGCGCGCGCGAGAAAAGATGCACATGTAAGATACGAATGGGCTTAGCATTGTTGTCTCTTGTTATGTCGTCGGATTGTCCGAGAGAACTGAGATTCCGTTCAATTATTTAATTAATTAATTGGGCAAAAGAACTACTTGATAGAGCTTAGATTCTGGGTTTATGGATTTGGGATGCTTCGATGAGTACTAGTTTGGTAAAAATTGGGGTTCACATACTGGCAATTAGCATCTCCTCGGATAAAATTATCACTAAGTACATTTACACAATGATTGATTAGTTTATTGATTATTTTTGACAAGCGCGTGGAGAGAAAGAATGACTAATGACACTGAACTAATTCGTGCGTATCAGATAGACGTTCAATTTATTAACTTTCAGAACGTTCGGCGCATCCCGATGCTGTTATTCATATTCAACAAATGTACCGGTAGACTGGTACCGATACGCACAGATCCAACACCATATCAGCATATAAAGAATATACATCACGGGTAGTTCTGTTTCCGCCACAGGTGGAAATCTCAAATTTAGTTTCGCCAGAAGATCTTGAGAATAGCAAGCAAATATGGCTGGTAGAAAGTCTGGCAAAGCATTATTGCAGGAGGAAGGTAGATAGCATTATCATAAAGAACTAAGCCAAACATAGCTGACTTTCACAAAAGGGCTTCAACGAACTGACAATGGTATGAAACTAACAAGTTGGCCTGAGATACAGATGATCAATCAGAAGAATTATTACACGTACGTCTGCTGGCCTGCGTAATTTGGTCGGAAAGAACGCATATGCATTTTTACCTTTCGATACAAAATAATTCTGTCTTATGGAGCAAAGAAAGCTTGCAGCTAACGGACTATATCAGGGAGTTTATGAAACGAGATGATCAAATACTTTCGTACCGCCTCCAGCATGAAGCCAACCGTGAACGAATGATTCGTAATGCCAAGGACAGAGATCGAGCAATGGCACGATCAGGTACCAACGATGTTCCTCTATCAATCATAGCCGAGGGAGAACTTTACGAAGACGAAAACAGCATCAACGACGGCTTCGACGCATCTAAAATAATCGTAATCCATCCCGGAAGCCAAAACTTACGAATTGGGTTAGCCAGCGATGCTCTGCCAAAAAGCATTCCAATGGCCCTTGCAGCAAAATGGAAAAACTCCGAGTCTACAGATAGTGAACCACGTCCAAAACGGCAAAAGTTAAATGCAGCACCCGAGCAAAAATTTGGTGAAGAATTTTCCAAAAAGTTTACAGCCATGTCAGCCGCCCTAAAAGTTGAAATGAGAGCTAATAGGTTCAAAGTTCTACCCAACTCTAAAGAAGTGGTAGTTAATTATAACCGCAAGGCAGAGCCAGAGCAAATTTCCGAGCACAACGACCCCATAAGAATTGAATGGACAGAAGTCGAGAACGAAGACGCCAAAGGGAGGCCTAAAATTTTCGCAGGACTAAAAGCCCTACGCATCCCTGATGATTCTGATCCACCATACAAAATATTTTGGCCAATTCAGTACGGATGTTTCAATGAGAAAGATTTTCCTACCAAGGAACATTTGTTTGATGACTTTAACTGTATTATTGAATCGGCCATTCGAGATGAACTTGGGCTCAAAAGGCGCATTGACTGGGAGCAGTATAGCTGTATCTTTGTGATTCCGGATCTTTACGATAAAAGATATGTCGAATATGCCCTCAACATGTGTTTAAAAAGCTTTGGGTTTAAGCAAGTTTGTTTTATACAAGAAAGTCTGGCTGCGAGTTATGGCTCAGGCTTTAGTAGCACTTGTATTGTTGATATTGGCGCACAGAAGACAGCGATATGCTGTGTTGAAGATGGAATGTGCATTGAAGACTCACGCATAAATCTTAAGTACGGAGGCTTTGACGTGACAGAAACTTTCATAAAAATGATGCTCTATGATCGTTTTCCATACGCTGATATCAATATCAAACGTCGGTACGATTTTCTCCTTGCTGAAGAGCTCAAAATCAATCTTTGCACAATGAATGCTAAAGATGTATCGCAACAGCTATTCAATTTCCACTTGCGCACCCCAAACCAACCTACTCGTAAGTACAATTTCAAGGCATATGATGAGGTTATTCTAGCTCCTATGGGCTTTTTTGACCCCTCAATATTTGATAACAGCGAAAAGCTTGAGGCCCGCAGAAAATTAATTGATCGTTCATATAACCATTACGACATGGATCTGCCAGATGATCCCACTTCAACCGCTCAAGTGGCTATTCTTAGCTGGATAAGACCCTCACTTCTAGGTACAGCGCAGAAAAATTCGGGCCAGGGTCAGAGCAATGGCAGCGGGAATCCAGACATGGCAACTCCGTCCAAGGAATGGGCAAATCCAATGAACCTACAAGCACGGTTTGACGAATCAAACTTAAACTCACGCGTAACCTCAGCTTCGGGCTCACCTGCGCCAGAGGAAAAGAATACTCCTCTGCCTTCCGGACTGCTACCTCTCGGAGCCAATAGTGCTCATGGGGAGTTGCATGGCCCTGGTGGAATAATGTCAGGTATTGGATCTAATCAGAGTGGTACATCGGCTGTATCCACCGGCAATCTCGTTGAGCAACAAGTCCGCACGGCCAAAGATCTTGCCATAGAGCGCGAATCAGTTCTCCCGATAGCACCACTTGATAAGGCTATTTTAACCTCAATTACACATGGAGCCAAGGGTGACGATAAGAAAGCTCGTGACTTTTTTGGTGGAATCATGGTCATTGGCGGTGGTGCGAAGACCCCCAACTTTGGTCCACACCTTGAAGCACGATTAAGGGCCGTGCGTCCTGACCTCGCGGATAGGATTCTGGTCGGGACCAGTCCACGAGAAATGGATGGTCAGGTTGTGGTATGGAAGGGTGCCAGCGTTTTTGCACGAATGAAAACCCACGACAGCTGGATTGGAAAACTCGAGTACGAGAGACTTGGCTGTAGAATATTGCACCACAAGGTTCTTTGGAATTATTGAAGTTGACGATGATTATCTTTGGTGCGGGTCAGAATTCGAAGATGACAATACGGACTTGTGTGGTATCATTGACACGAGGTAATCTCTCCTATGTCTTGTGTTGGTTAATAGAACCAGCCTTATTCAACTAGCAATAAATGTATAAATTTATCAGGAGAAGGTAAATAAGTCCTAACAAAATTGTATTTATTATATACATGGACGAATGGACGAAAATAACACCAAACGTCACTTCAACTCTACATAACCACAAACAGTTACCTAGTTAGCACATTAGCAAAGTCTAATCGATAACGATCGATCTCGATGGTAGGTAAACGCTAGCATGTTTGCCCTTGAATTGACTTTCTTCTAGCGCTGTCTTTCATTTTTATTTCTACTTTTCTCCATGGGATGCAGACCTTCAAGTATTAAATTTTCCCTTCCACACTCAGAGGTCAAATCATTCGACTAGTAGAGAGTTCTTGAGCTCCATCTCACAAATGTAGGGTAGTGACGGGGCTTTGACGTCAGGTAACAAAGAGAATACACTTGATCTAACTGACCACGAAAGAGGGTGACGTAGTACTCACTGAGGTTAAAATTGATTCGACCGAACATCGCGATTTACTCTCCAGCTTAGCCACCATGGATGCCATCTCATGCGCCATTTGACCTTACGATGCGTGATCCGTTTACCCCATTCGGACATATCTAGGAAGCGTCTCGGCGACTCGGGAGATCCCGAGTCGAACCTCAACCTTGCCGAGCCCAAATCCCTCACGCTCGTCCCTGATGTGTTTCGTCCACTTGCTCGGACGTCGCCAGACTAGCAAATCTGCGACCGTGTCGTCCAGCCACATCTTTCATACGGCAGATTGATTCGGGCGGAGCCGAGTCGAAGGGCATCGGAGAAATATAGGCGCGAGTGGCTTGCTGGTGTCACTCGATTGGACCAGAGACTCGTCTTTCCCTCGTCCTGCATGTATATAGAGACCCTTCATTTCGCTTGATTTCGGCTCCGTCCCGCCCGTTCTGCTCGCGGTCGAGCTTGACCAGGACTGCATACCTGTCGACACGTGTGGCTGGACAAGTAACGATACGTCCATCACCGAGGCGTGGCGATAGTAGACGACCCTCTCTCACGAACCACGTCCGGCATCTTTTTCACTGCTACGGTTGGCCAAGATCTTCTTTTGACCAATCATCGCCGTGAGAAAGATCCTCGACATGGCTCGTTGTAGAGGATAGACTCCAGTACTCTCATCGACATATCGCTACGGACTGGACCAATTCCCACAGACTTAAAAGTTTAATACTCGCGATTATATGGCTGGATAAGTGCGTGTGTCCCGTACTTTTCGACTCGTCTTCAATGCCAAAAAAGAAGATAAAGTAATTACGATGCACCGCGATTCGCAAGCTTGTATATTCTGAATGATAGGTCATCCTAATTGAAACAACTTTAAATTCTAATTCTACATTCATTTTACAAGCAGCTGCGGTAGCTCAGTGGTAGAGCGGAGGATTGCAGTTCTACGATAATATCCTCAGGTCCTGTGTTCGATCCACAGTCGCAGCTTTTTATTTCATCGTCTTTACCACATCCTCGGAACGTGTGACACATACCGCGAGAGGTGTCCAGACACTAATAGTTCATCAATGTCAGATGCCAGGGATCGCTTTTCGTGGTTCCCTCAGGACCATCCGCCCGGACATCTATACAAAAATCAATTTTTATTAGGGAACTGCACAAAGCACGATTAGGGTGAGCTCCACCAACCAAAAGTGCATTTTCCACCTCCGTTTTTAAATGTGCATATAATTTGTTACGGGCTCTACCCGGTGTTGTTGTGGCTGGGCTGCTCGTAATGGCCCAGCCTTGCGCCTTTATTAATTACCCGAGTAATCGACATAGCTGAGCTATGAAAAATTAATAGGGAGGCTCAGTTTATGCCTGATTTCAGAGTAGAATCCTTACAAGGGGACGGCGCACATTTAAGGACATTGATCTCACCCTCTAGTAATCTTTTTTTTGTATAGAGAAATATAAATTATTTGTGGCATTGCTTACGTGCAGTGACCGTAGCTCTCTTCCCATTACAATACAGGCCTTTGCAGAGTTTGATGACATGGTCATCTCTCTCGTATCCTTTTGGTAGCTCCATGAACAAGTCTATATTCAGGTCAGGGTTGAGGAACGCTGGTGGTACGTCACCTTGTTTTCTATGCCAACCAAGCTGATGTGCAAGGACAAGAATAATTCGTCCCGTTTCTGCTCTGGGTGTAGGGGCAAATGTTTCATGGTAGTCGATACCTTGTCGCTGAGTGAAGCCCTTAAACGTGCAGTGAGCCTTGTATTTTTCGATGTCGCCGTTGGCCAAATATATTTTCTTAAATACCCATTTACATTTCATGGGATTGCCGCCTTGAGGTAGTTGCGACTGTGGGATAATCTCTATGGCGCCTTTTTGCTTAAGCGTCTTAAATTCTTCTTCAGCTGCCTTCTTCCAATGTGAGGCTTCTGGACTGGTCATTGCTTGATCCCACGTCTGTGGATCAGTAGACACTTGCGCTGTCATACCATGATGTAGACGATGGTAGTCAACACGCTTAATTGGTCTGCCGCGTTGTGACCTAGTAGTTCCATCCTTCGGTGAGTGGGGACGCTTGACTCCAGCTACTGGTTGAACTGGGTCCCAGCCAGTCATCCGTGGAAATAATGACTCCCCTGTGTCACAGGTTAACCGATCTTCAAGCTTAGGTGGTTACCTAAGCGAGTACGAATAGGATAACTTGGAGTTATCGGACTTAACGGAGGTTAGCGGAGTGCGCGAAGAGAGATGTGCAGGACGCGTGTGGTCGTGTCCGAAAGTACACGAAGATGCGACCGGACAACGGAAGGTACGAGCTGACATTGTACGACGTACTCTAGCTGAGGATATCAGCGTCGGACAATCAAACCTATTGCTCTAATACTTAAATGTACATATTTCCGTTACATAGACTTTTCCTTTCGTTATACGAATTTATTCAATCAACTACATTCTGACCAACTTGGTTTCCGTGACACCCTGCTTACAAGAGGTTTTCTCAGGGGAGAGGGTTGGAATGATTACCTTTAACTACTGTGATGTTTTCTAGAGCTATTTGATAAACCTAGCATTGCCCATCGTGCTTGCTTTGTTTCTAATTGCGAGTTATCACTCGGGAAGGCTCTCGATCAAAGGTTTCCTCACGGTGATCATCTCTTCTGCGTTTGGCCCGTCAGTCTGAATGTAGCAGCACAAAACAAGACGCATTTTCACTTCCAAGAGGACTGTGATGAGTTCTTCATAGCGTGGGCTGCACTGGTTTGCAGAAGTGAAATAACATGTCCGAGAACTCTGAATACATACCGCCACATCGATTCTTTGTTACCATTTTTCGTACCACCCAACCCACGGACTTGTGATGCGCAAAGGACGTCCTGGTGGAGGGCCTTTGTCCGGCGAGATGCACCTGTACGATTTCGCCCACCCGTTCGGTTATAGTCCCCTCAGTATGTTTCACGCGAAGAACAGTTTGAGTGGTGAGGGCCGTCGTCAGCGACGATGTTCTCGAGATCCATCCACGACAAAATTCCGGCCACCCGAGCCTTATCGACGATCGCATCACGGTTCCAGAGGTTTCGGGAAGAAAGATACATCTTCATCGACCGAATCGGACGAAACACGCTACTCAGAAAAGTGCGCGATCTCTCTATGAACACAGTCGGCACTAACCTGGGTTTACTCCCAGTGATCCTGCTAAATTCGATGGTGCTATCAGATATAACAAAACGTCAAGATGTATTGGGTCACTGATTTTTTCGTGCTTGATAGGGGTAAGCGCGGAAAGTCCCTTGATACAGTTTGAGATTCCTGGGTTGAAAGGTCTCTAAAAACAGGAGACTCAATCTCATGGAATAACGAGATAAAGAAGTCGGAAGTTAAAGCTACTAGGATTCGTTTCGTGGGGTACATGTCTGTGATAACATTCCAATTTTTCTTGCGATCTCTATCTAGGGTAGGTAGGCTTGGGGATATTTTCAGGAAGGATAGCAGCAGGAGGTGAAGGATATGTGTACATGGATATAGATGGAGAAACATGCTATGTTGACTTTGCTTCTCAGAACATCCTCGAGAGCCGATCACGTATCACAATCCGCTTCATCTCACCGCCCTCTATTCGTGGCCATCTATCCGGTAGAAACGCAGCAAGCTTTATTCTATGCGCCTCCAGTCCAGAAGGTAGCCCATCAATTCCGACGTCTCTTGAAAGCCAGTCGTGGAGATCCGGGATTCGACATGGGAATCGTGTTCGGATCTCTCTCGCTTCGTGAAGTTCAGCACTCGGCTGACTGCCTTTCGATGAGCAAGAGAACGTGAGTATACGGATGGATGGATAGATGGATAAATTCAAGCCCTTCTTGACCTCGTCATCCATTTTGTTGTTCGCCATACGACGGAAGAGAATGGCAGGACAAGAGTGAGCGTTGGCCAGAGGATCAGGATATAGTCGGGCGGGGGATGGATGGTGGTGACCCACGGGTGTAACAGCTGGTGAGCTGAATTGTTCCTGTAGCCTATGTAGCGCATAGGCGTGCATAGACCTTACAGGGATAAGGGTGTGGTGCATGGGGCACGGTGCACAGGGCATGATCAGCTATGAGATGGCGACTAGCTGAAACGAGAAGTACCCTTGATATGCGTAGGCCTGCTGTCACAGGGACCTTCTGATACACAAGGACTTCCAGGAACCTTTATTGGTATCAGGTTTGGGGCGAGTCATTAGACTGCAGTGAGGGTTGTATATAGAATTGTTGAGTAACGATATAGTTTACTTCCTTATAGAATTGAATATTTACTACCTCTACACACTTAGCTGCGCAGGCGCTCCTGTCTAGACCGTGACAGCGGGCCATATCCAATCGATGTGGACATCGGGACTCGGATTGACAGAGCGACGTCCACGAGGGCAGCCGACCGGGCGGAAGTCTGGATGGATGGATGGATGAGATGAGATGAGATGAGGTTCTTCGCGATAGTCAATGGAGGTGCGATGCAGGCTGTCTGAGGAGGTCATCACGGCTGCGAGCCAACGCACATATATTCTACGCCCCCGGGGGACCGCCGGTGAGATTTTGTTACGTGGGAACGAAATTCTTCTCGCGGTGCTTGTATCAGGGAGGGTGTGAGGAGATATAGAGACAAAATGTGTTTGGCTTCAATTTCGGTAAATTTTTCTGTTTTTCCCAGACTCGCCAAGGAAGGCCACCAACAACTACTTCTCGAATTTCGATGTATCGATGTCTTGCATGGTCAACTACATCTTCTCGTTCCATCCATGGCTTTGTCAAGACGAGACCGACGTTCGTCTTCGGGTCCCGAGTTGAGTCGTTGTCTGGGTTGCATCTCGGGGCCAATCGTCTGCGCACTCCTCAAGCCGTCGAAACTTGTCTCTTCAATCATATCCACGCAGATGGATCCGTTGTCAATAAATAGGAGAAATATCCTATTCCTGTCTCGGGTTCTACGCAGCGAAATCTCGCAGTCAACTAGTTCGCCAAGGTAGAGATACGCCCCATCGCGTTTTTCTCGGGGAATGTGTGCGCTCTGAAGCTGCAACTTGATTCTGTCGGCTTTCTCACCCTTGGATGCGACTCACTCCGAGACTTCTACTCTTTTCCTCGCCTCTGTAAGTCCTGCATTGTTTATTTGATGTTTCGTAAACAGCTAGCCATTCCTGCTTCCGAGCAAGACCCAGCAAGGCTTTATAGACGATTGAAAGCGCGTCGAGGCTCTCTTCAATCTTTTTGGGGCAATGTTACTTCATTGTCTCTTCCTTTGGCAGTTCACCTACTTAGTTCACTGACTTGGCGATGGAGTTAATGCAATGATCCATTGCGTCTCCAGTTGTGGCAAGCCCAGGAGAATATCGTCGAATGCATTTCTTTTTTAGCGCAGCTTGGTGATCACTCAGATCGCCATGGCTCTATGATGTAGGTTTCCTTAGCTTGGCGAAGAGAATGATAAAATGACCGACCGAATCTGTGCGGATGAAGAGAGAGATTTGAGTAATGAGAGTTTCGTTGATGAAATTTCTTCTGCATGAGCTTCTTCCTCAGACTTAATCATTACGAAGGCTTAGGTCAGGACACAATTAGGAATTCTATCATTGGTAGCTGGCTGGCTTGCTGGCCGATGATAATTATAAGACTGCGAATTATTATTTGCTCGTACTCTTTTCTCCTTCTTTACGCTCCTAACTTCCTCTGGCATGATGCTGTCAACCTAAATAATGATGAAACTCGTGCGGATTTACTAGCTTGACATACCTTTTATCGCTTAACCCCTGCGACAATTTAAACATGGCTACGATCGGCAAAATCTTGTCATGGATTCTGCACTACTCCATGTTAGGCTATGATTAATTTTGACTCGGGCTATTCTTACAGCATCACGCACGCATTTTTATGCGTCTACACCTGCAACGATTCGAGCTCAACGATTATAACAGAATATCTATGTTAATGTCCATAATAAACAGCAAATTAACATGGCACTGATGCCGATTGATTCCAGGTCATGTTAATTATTCGGGGTTCAATGGTTCTCGACCTCATAAGATGGTTAATGGTACAATTTTTGAATTATTGACTCATCAACAACAGAGCAAAAGATATTTCAGCAATTTACACAATTTACATCGTATTCCCCTACAGTACCGGTACTCATAAATCTGGTCCCATAAGAGAACCATTGAAATGGACCACATATATTGTACTACGTCGAGGTGGCGCCATTCAAATGATCCATTCAAGACTATGTGTGGCTCTCGCGATGACGACTGCTCAATTAAACTGTCGCCGCTATGCTCTAGGAAGTGCTGCTGCTTGATTATGTCTCCTGCACAAAGGTTTACCATGTAAATAATCTCTCCGACGGTTGGTATCATGTCCTAGGAATGACTGCCAGTTCTAGGACCCACAGCAAATCTTCATCTGCTTGAAGCAAAGGCGTATTTAGGAGATACCAGTATCGATCGATAGAGCGTATCTCTACAATGCCAGGAGCGTTCAGAATTCCAGTCAATTGATTCCACAAGGCTATATTTATGACTACTCAGGTAGATAGATACCTCTTGGCTCGATCTCCAATTATCTGTAATACCATGGAAAAAACTCTGCATCTGAAACACAGGTCAGCAGGTTACTTTGTTCAGCAAGGGCTTTAATCATTTGATTCTCTTTTTCTCTCCAATGGCTTGAAACTCTCTGCCTCTCTCTAATCGTGGCTGCATCATGTACATTATTTTTGTATGCAACACAGATATTAGTAGTTGTCGACTCATTAAAGTACGAGCGTGGTGTTGTAAGAATAGCCCGTGCCAAATTTAATCATAGGCTAACATGGAGTAGTGCAGAATTTATGACAAGAATTTGCCGATCGTAGCCACGTTTTAATTGTCGCAGGGGTTAAGCGACAAAGGGTATGTCAAACTAGTAAATCGGAGGTTGTCAAGCGTCGCACCATCAACGTAGTACACTCCTCTCAAGCCCCAAAGTTCTTAGGTAATGTAACACAAACACCGTAGAATTCAAATCACTATGTTCTATTTGTTGGAGATACTCCAGTGTCGAGAAATCTCCCCCGATCCACACAGATGCTGTTCGCTCAAGCAGCTCAAGTTAGTGACATGGCTAATGCATGGGTCGTGCGGCATTGAACTGAATCCAAACGACGAGGCTATTATCAAAATCGGCTTCATTTTAACTATACGAGTGATGGTGTAAAATTTACCCCGAGTGCGGGTTACAGCAATGCCGAGCGATCGGAGTTGCCAGTGAACGCAAAGATGAAATTCACGCGAAACAGCTCAAAAAGGTCATGTGTGGTGCTAATATCTGATGTAGAGTGTCGAGCAAAAGCCAAGGTGTGATATGGTTGTGACGGCTGGCTGGCTGGCTGGCTGGCTAGCCGATAGTATTCCTGCAGTCTCTGCTGTACAGCATCGGCGGACGGATGACCAAGTTATGCTCACGGCAGTTCGGCGCATAATATGACGTGTTTCCGAATAAGGCTAGGTGCCTATTGATCTAGAGATAGTTGTCACTTGTTGCAGCAGAACTTCTCTCTGCAGAAGAGAGAAAATTTACTACCATTGAATCTACATTTGCTTCAGCCCCTCGATAACATCAATCCGTGACAATCATGAGCTGATTAGAAGACGAAAGATATCTATAGGATTTGTCAACTCCCCCGCTCCAAAGTCGAATTTCATGTTGGACAAAAGCTTGTACGTTCATTACCGGAATCGCTAGGTAGGTATCTACGTACAGAACTTGCATCGGCTTCTTTCGTTGTAGAAGGTGGAAGAAGCCCGGAGACGCTTTTCACCTCTTGATCGACATCATATGATGTGGCTAAGCCCTGTTGAGTCCCATTTTTGAAGTCGATGAGAGGGCAGAGTACGATCCCCCCCATGAATTATTCACAAAGTGTATTTTTCACAACTCACGTCAAGGATATCTACTGGGGTTTGGGTGCAGGAAGCTTGCGAAAAAATCAAATCCAGTGAGACCCGAGAAAATTCTGTGTGCTGCTGTGCTGCCTGCTGATGGCCGGAAGATGGGTCGGTCGGACAAGAGTTTAGCTCTTGCAGTGTCGAGCGTGCGGGGTCAGGCGGACCGGCGGCCACTCTTCTTCCGGAGCCGAGGGAGGCCAATCGATCTGCCTGATCACGCACCCCACGCACCCTCCATACCCCCAGGCCCAACTTTTCCTACACCAACAGCTAAACTCGTGCGCACATCCCTTGCCATCCATCCGTGAGCAGCAGCAGACGGAATTTTCTCCGATCGAACCGAAATTCATTTTTCGCGAAACTCCTGCACCAAACCCAGTAGATCTCCCCGATGTGAGTGCTGGAAAATACACTTTGTGAACAACTCATCGAAAGGATAGTATTACGGAGGCAAGATAAGATTTCGCTCTCTGTTTCCTATATGATGAGCATCGACCGGGAAGTAATTGCGACGAACAGAAAACATCTCATTCGCCAGAGGTAAGAAAAGAAATATAAAGGAAGTATTTGCCTCAGTCTCAAATGTAGTGTATCTCTGTACGACGGTGATTTACCACAAGTAACTTGTTTTGTCTCACTCAATTCTTACAATTTAGATCAATGCTGAAAGGACATGTAGCATGATAATGGCGGACTTCTCCTTCCGGTCGAACCGGATCACCTTCACCGCTAAGCCATCCAGCCCGTGATTCTCGGCTTTGTGTTAATGTACGAATCGCCTGCATCTGACCTGGGTGCCGAGCCAACTTGTTTACCTGTCCGACGCCCTAAACAGTCCTCCACGGCCTTCCACGCTCATTGTATCTTTAAATCCCTCGGGTCCCCCGACACGGACATCGTACTGATCTTCTCGCTATCCTCCTGCTATTCCTTCGTTTCCTTTCTCCAGCAGAACTTTGATCTCGGGGCCTAGTATTCTCTCGTCCTACCTAGACATTTCTGCACGATTACCTTCCGACCAAGACCCCGAATACCATCACCGTACCGTGCAAGCTTCCATCCGACGAATAGCGCCCGACAAGATTGATGGCACCACCGAAGCAGCGCAAGATTGCTCTGGTGGGATGTCGTTCTGTGGGTATGTGTCTGATGCTCGTAGCCATACGTCAGTAGTCCTGCGACTAATGTCTCACTTTGGACGCGTAGGCAAATCCTCGCTCACCGTACAGTTTGTGGATGGTCACTTTGTCGAAAGTTACTATCCGACTATTGAAAATACCTTTAGTAGAGATATAAAACACCAGGGCCAAGAGTACGCGACAGAAATCATCGATACCGCGGGTCAGGTTTGTGATGTCTTGGCTCTTGTGCATGTCGGACGAGATTGCTGAGAAGTATGCAGGATGAATACAGTATTTTAAATTCGAAGCATTTCATCGGGATCCACGGCTACATGCTTGTCTACTCAGTCGCAAGCTTGCAAAGCTTCGACATGATGAAAGTCATTCGCGTCAGAATCCTGGATCATCTCGTTCGTCTTCTCATCTCTCCTCGGTGCTGTAAAAAGTCGTATTAACCGTCGAATTAGGGTGCAGAGTGGGCTCCGATAGTACTCGTCGGCAACAAGACAGATCTCCGACCCGATCAGAGGCAGATCTCTGTTGAAGAAGGCAGAGAATTAGCACGACAATTAGAGTGTGCCCATATCGAGACGTCGGCTAGATACAATGAAAATGTCACGAGGGCTTTCGAGCTCATGATCGAACAGATTGAACAGGGTGAAAATCCGGTGGAAACGAAAAGGACTTCTAAATGTCTTTTAATGTAGGTAAGTTCAAACTTCGCAAGGGTGATCCGGGAGATGAAATAAGATATTGATTATCATGGCTCAGGCGCTGGATTACGGGAAGGCGTTGATGCTTCGTCGAATACATGTACTAACAACTTTCTACTTGGGGAGAAGACTACAAATACAGCCTGCGTAAGCTCACTGACCACACCGCTTTGGCTAGCCAGAGTAACACTCTCTTGTTGGTTCATGTTTTTCATGCTTACGTTTTTCTTAGGGACCCTACAAGTCTCAACCTCTCATCCACCCGCCCAAACTTAATGCGTGATTAATTAGTGCACGCTTACCAGAATATACCAAGCCCGATAATCAGTGAATGCTCTCAGTAGCATTCAAGGCACACCCTGAAACTCCTCATTCTCATCGAACGCCGGGAAGGCCATGGACCAAGAGTGGACGTAGGGCGTCAGCCCAAGAAGAGGAAAATAGACAAGATAAGAAACGAGATAATAGACAACGATTGGACATGCAAGATCAATATTTGATGGGAATTGGTATTCTTACTCCATTCCTTTGATCATACCCTTCTGAATGTACAAGTAATTTTGGAGAATGCCAGGTTAATACTCGATGCTGCGGAAAAAAAACTTGAGGGCCAGTCACTGCCTTTACCGAAATACATATAACTGTTGTTGCTATTGTTACGATAATATTACTGTTTGTTCATCTACACAAAGGCAGCTCATGCGCCTACAAATAATATTAATACCTAGACTCATTCTAAAATTTTGAATCGATCAATTAGTTGCATTCAGACAAAAGAGAAGTGATTTTGAGGGCGACGATAAAGTGAAGAAATTATGTCCCACAAAGAACCCTTGAGTGACGGTTTTAATGTTCTGTTGCACTGTCTATACTAGTCAATTCACAATGCATAATTATCTAATGGGCCCTTCCCCTTGCATACAAAATCATGTCCACAAAATCAGCCAATTTTGTACTCACAAACTAACAACGTCCGCAAAGCTCATCGGAACAACTCAAAAATTTGTAGACCAACAGATGAATATCTGAAAATTCATTCTTCAAGTTTATGGGTCACGAATCCACCCGGAAGAAACTGACGATGCGCCGTGGACATCATTCTGCAGGCTATTCTCGTCTCTAAGATGACCACCGTTTGCAGGCACAACGGCCTCAATCCTTCGCGGCCTCGATTCTATCAAATTTGGGTAAGGGCCAGCTGGTCTTGTATCCCATTTTCAGGAATTCGTTCCTCGGAATCCCCGCGTGCATGGTGGTGCTGCGCATACCGCTCTCGTCTCCCCGTCACCGCATCGGTGCTCGAGTGGATTGATCCGGGGACCGGGCGAGCGACGACCTTCCGTGACCTTCCACCTGCCCGCGCGGTGTGTGTCGGCGGAGCATGATCGGGCCATGTCGACCACTCGGCCGGCTCCGTGCCGCCGGCGACGAGGTACCGTTTCGTCCGGGATGCGGGTGTTTGGGTGTGCCGTCGTCGGTCTGTGGGACTGAGGCGGGACGGTCGAATGCTTGCTTGCTTGCTTGCCTTGTCCTTCTGTCCCCGCAACGCACACGCTTGGCTCGTTGGGTCGACATCCTTGTGTATCCTGAGTGTCAGTTTGATGTCGGAACATGAAAATTACTCCATGTGAGCGCGCATCTGATCCGACTCAGGCTGATGCCGTAGTGCCTTGTGCAGAGGGTGGTGACAGAAGCTCGAAAAGGTCATGTCAGACCAATGGTCGCATTGTGTGACGCCACAAACCGTGAACGATCCTGAATCTGCACTTCCAAAAATGCAGAGCACGTGATAATTGCATCAGATAAGGTTATTGTTCAGACAATCTTGTTATTATGCATCTTGTACATGAATATACAGGACCAACATCCCACGTCTAAAGAAACATCTAAATTCGAGGAATTCTCTTCAGGGTCCACATACCATCTCTACATGTATGTATTTTGCTTAAATTATATGCTGAACCCAGTCTAACTTATCCGAGAGCTTTCAGAGGACAAGTTTTGGTAGTCTTGTGATCGAGTCACAACTGATTTTCAAGCTACCGCTAAAGTGATCCCAAAAGAGCACCGCTTCGTCTATCTTGAGCTGGTAGTTGATATTTGTAAATTATTTATCACCCGAAAGGTCGAATGTTTTTCGAAGAGTCTTATTGACAATAGAATACTCGGCCAAGAGGTCTAGCTCTAAGTCTAACTTGCTTTGACACGGATATCTTTCCATCTGACGCCAGTCGCGCTTGCCTCTGGGAACTGTCGAGGCAGTTTTATTCTTACTTAACCTGGCAGCAAACATAGGTGTAGTAATATTTGTCTTCCGACTTCTGAAAGTCTCTTATCCGGAATCTGTGCTTCCATGCGCCTCGCATACTGTAAGCCAGCACATTCATGACGTGATTCAAGGGCCTATAGTTAATGGCACCTTTGTCTATTGTTTCGAGCGAGTGACAAAAACTAAAAGGAAGTTGTTCAAGGTCAAATATTTAAAAAAGATCGCGTCGACTTGTTGAGCCCTAAATAGTCATTTATGGAAGCTAACAAGAAAGCGGAATAGGTTAACAAATGTAATATACCTTCTTAATTTCATTAAGAAAACTTCCCCCTTCATCTACACCAGGTAGATAAAGTTTTTTAATGTGCTTCGAGCACGTCCTCTTTCGTTTGCCCTGACTGTTGATCGGAAAATCGCTGGTTGGGCGAAAGCTTATACATGTAGAGCAATATCCCTCGGTATGACACTTTATTATAAATTTGGATGCGGAAAGGGTGGATTTGTATGTGTTTGAAGGGCGCGAGATTCGATACTCAATATTGACGCAACCAGCGCGAATTGAATTGAGTCGTAACAGGCACAAGCCCTGCACCCAGAAGGCGTGATACGTGTAGGTGATCCCTAAAGACTCAACACTACATACATTCTCTGACTATTGCGAGCCAGTGTTTGCTAAAAAAAAACAAAAGGACACAACTGTGCCAAAGGTTCGACGCCCTGTGCCTTCCCTTTCTTCTCCGCCGCGAACGTCCACGCAACAGAGATTTTTCACGACGGTAACTCGACTTGCGCCGAAAACCATCGTCACGGACGAAGCCGTATTCCTCGCCTCCAAAAGGAAGCGTAGCCAGTTTTGAAAGTGATGGCAGCACTTAACCGAACCGAAAATCCTTGGCGCCCACAACAATCCCAAAGTCGGAAATTCCAAAGAATAATCAGATATCCTCCCTCCAAGAATCACCTCGTCCCTTTCCCTTGCCAAACTCCCTATCCTCCCTTTTCTCGTAAACCCCCCTTCAACCCTGGCCTTCCAAATCCATCACAACCTCTCCAACTTTGTGCCCTCCGACTTTCTTTCTCCGTCGGGTATTCGTAACATCGGGGGTCGGTAGATGGAGGCCCGCCGAAGCAAGGCAGAAGATCGTGATAGTCCGGCTGGCGAAGGTGTCGGTAGGATTTGTAGATCGATAATCCAGGAGGTGAAAGGCGGCGGACTGGTAGAAGCGACCTTTTCGGGTTGGATGGACTGAAGCTTCAATGGACGTTGACTAAGGAAGGTGAAGCGTGTACTTTGGGTTCGATCCGATTGCGACTCTTCTTGGCTATCTCAGATATGCAGCGAACATATTGAGCGTTTACAGCCGGCACCGCGTGAAGGCGAAGAGTTCGACTTTGCCAGCCGTATGGTAGACGAAGATTGTATGATTAGGTAAAGAACGCTAAGACAAAAATTAAAGTCAGAAGTATCACGTGTCCATATTTTTTGAAGTACAGATTATGGTTCAATAAAACCGTGTGTCAAAGGATTAAATGAAGTATTATTTGTGCATCCGCTGACTCACGTTTCTCTCCCCCACCACAAGCGAAGCGAAAGAGGAGGGGGGGAACTGACTGTTACATAGACAATCGTTCATTTATCATCACAAATATCTCACCAAAGACTCTAGGCTATTTTGACAGAGATAATTTAGACTGTCAGTTGATATTGCACTTATTTTTTCACAGCAGTTTCGTACAGCTAAACGAACCACCTTCTACCAGTCAGTACCATGCTCGATATCGTGGATTTCATAGTCGAAAAGGGCGGCGATCCAAACAAAATTAAAGAGTCTCAGCGCAAACGATACGCCCCTGAAGAAGCAGTGGACGAGGTCATTACGCTCTACGAGGACCATCGCAAAAGTGAGAGCGTATCATAATCTTTTCCCTTCAGCAGAGTCCTCATTTGCAATAGCTCAATACGCGGCAACCCAAATCAACTCAAAGATCAATGATATTCAGAAACAAATCGCGTTCAAACGTAAGGCGAAGGAATCTGCCGATGATTTGATGAAACAAAAATTAGCCTTCGAAAAAGAAAAGAAAGACTTACTCGAGCGAAGCGCGGAAAAAGAGCTGTTGCTCAAGAAAAAAATAAGCACCATAGGAAATTTAGTACATGAGAGTGTACCGGTAAACAATGACGAGGTCCGATATTTGCTTTTTAGAAACCAGTCACAAATCAGCTAAAAGAAGAATAGGATCATAATGCTCTCCTAAGAACATGGGCACCAGACGACGTCAAGGTGGAGAAACGAGACGTGCTTTCTCACCATGAGGTACTCACCAGATTAGACGGTTACGATCCTGAGCGAGGGGTTAAAGTAGTCGGACATAGGGGCTACTTCTTGAAGAAATGGGGCGTTTTTCTCAACCAAGCGCTGATTAATTATGGGTTAGAATTTCTAGATTCGAGAGGCTATACACCGCTACAAACACCTCAGTTCATGCTGAAAGATTACATGGCCAAGACAGCGCAGCTTGAACAGTTCGATGAGGAGCTCTACAAGGTCGTTGACGGTGATGCGCAGAACGACAAGTACCTCATCGCCACGAGCGAGCAGCCAATCTCCGCATTCCACGCGGATGAATGGCTGATTGCGAAAGATTTGCCCATACGCTACGCAGGCTTCAGCTCATGCTACCGTAGAGAAGCTGGCTCACACGGTCGAGATGCATGGGGAATCTTCCGAGTCCACCAATTTGAAAAGGTGTGTGCGCGCACTCACACCCATTGGTGATTGAAACCAGCTAGCTAGCTACTAAAACCTTGTCCAGATCGAACAATTTATCTTGAGCCACCCGGAAAAGTCATGGGAAATCTTTGATGAGATGATTGATATCTCCGAGCAATTCTACCAATCGTTGGGAGTTCCGTATCGTGTTGTCGCGATTGTCTCAGGCGCGCTAAATAACGCGGCGGCCAAAAAGTATGATCTCGAAGCCTGGTTTCCTTTCCAGGGTGAGTACAAAGAACTCGTGTCTTGCTCAAATTGCACCGATTATCAATCGCGAGCCTTGGAGATTCGGTTCGGAACCAAGCTACAGACGGAAATCCGCAAGAAGTACGTGCACGCCCTGAATTCCACCCTGTGTGCCACAGAAAGGGCACTCTGTTGCTTGCTTGAAAACTTCCAGACAGAAGAGGTATGCACACACCGAGCGCAACCAAATTTGACCTCATTAATGCGATTTTACAGGGCTTCAATGTTCCCGAACCGTTGCGAAAATATTTACCGGGTGCCGTTGCATTCATTCCTTTCTCCAAGGAACTACCGAAAGACACCACATCTAAAAAAGCGAAAAACAAAGGGCAACACTGAATAGCATGCTACATGTGGAGTCAGTTCAGTTGGGTCTATCTATTTGTACTATAGCAATTAATCTTAAAATTAGTACCTCGTGCTGGACCAAAGTTTACCTCATGGAGTTGCTAGCCCGCTTTTGATACTTTCGCATCTTCTCTTCGGTAAGTGTTCCATGAGCTCCGCTCGACCCACGGACCACGACACCACGGACCCCAATCCTCCCCTCTCGCCCCGCTCGAAAACGCCTTCTCCCCCGCCGCCACGTCGCCCGCACGTCTTCTGAGACTTTCCCTCCCTGGTGACGTAGAATAGAGCAGCCGAACCACGTGCTCAAACTCCTGTACCGTCAGACCAGACCAGACCAGTGGTGGCAGCTGGTCTCATCTTCTCTCGCATTACACCCGCTCCACGTCACCGCAGCCCCCCCGATACCGTGCAACTGGTCTATGAGAGGTCCCGCGCGTTATGGCCGGCAGCGCGCGCGTGCGGGAGGAGCCTGATGATTAGAGATTCGACGTTCAAACGCTTGTCTGTCGACGAGTCAAATACACGTACGTATGCTCTGTCTTCGTCCTAGTCTGTTGATTCTGGTTGGGGGCCCAGGTCTCAAAGTCTAACTGTTCGAGGAAGACATGTAACTCGTGCCTGTGAATTTGTAATTAGTATTTCTTCTAATACCTTTTAGTACAGGATCCCCCGATTGATTAAACATACAAAATATTCGTTGTTCATCGTGAAACCTTCATTTTACAGTTCCCATTCCCTTTCCAAATTCCGCTCCCCCATATCCTTACCAAGTAATACTCCCTTACGCCCAGTCACAATCTAACAAATTCAGCTCTCGAGATCAATGATTTAGTCGCTTGTAGGCTTCTGATTCATATCTTCCAACGACTCTCCACTAGCGATAATTTCTGTACCAGCCACGATTGGAAAGGGGGTAAGCACTTTTGAGATATCACCCCACCATTTCTCTCCGAATCTCTTGTACCAGTCCACAGTTATAGATAAGCCCTGGGCAAAGGTGGTCTTAGGCTCCCACCCTAGCTGCCTCAGCTTTGTTCCGTCTACAGCGTAACGCTGGTCATTGAAAGGGCGATCACGGGTGTGCTTCACCCATTTATTGAATTGTTCTTGGGTGTCACACGGGATTTTAAGTTGATTGAGCAATTTTGAGCAAAGGTCAATATTTGAAATTTCGTCGTAGGATCCTACATTGTAGACTTGATCCATATGACCTCGGTGTAAAATCGTGTCAAATGCATCAGCTGCGTCTCCGGCAAAAAGATATCGTCTTGTTGGAGTCCCGTTACCATGAAGGACAACAGGTTGCCCTCGATGAAGCAAAAGGCTGAATTTAGGAATAATCTCTGTATAACAGTTAATCATGGCTGCCGTATTTAATTGGTTGGTACGAACTCTCGGGGTATTGATGAGGACCATAAACATTATTACTTCGTACAATGATCACCGGCAATTTGAAGCTTTTCTGATATGAATGAACAAGCATCTCCGCGGCTGCTTTACTTGCGGCATAGGGATTTGTGGGCGCAAGTATGCTGGTCTCAAGGAGATCATCTGCGTCATCTTTCACTTCACCATAAACCTCGTCGGTGGAAATGTGAATAAATTTCTTAATTCCTACTTTTTTGGCGCTTTCTAGTAAGACGTGCGTTCCATACACATTTGTATGAGTGAAAGCGTAAGAATTTCCAAAGCTCAGATCAACATGAGACTGAGCAGCAAAGTGAAAGATGGTGTCAATTTCGTACCGCTGTAGGCAGTCCACCACCTCTGAGGGATTTGTGATATCACCGTGATAAAATGAGAAGTTTCGTTTGTCATTTAGGATTCGGGTATTATTGAGAGACGAGCAGTAATCAAGCTTGTCAAAGGAAACAATATTGTAGGCATGCGGATATGTTAAGGTGAGATGACGAGCTAACCAACACGCACTTGTAATGAGTTAGCAAGAAGGAAGTTCATGGACCAAGGACAGTCAGTATCAGCGGCTCATGTGAACTTACATAAAACCGGCGCCTCCTGTGATCATAATATTTTTAACATCTGGTAATGGCTCGAATTTCGTCGTTCCAATTAAAATCGGCGCTTCTTTCCACACTCCAAAGTCTTCAAAGAATTTCGCCTGACCATCCTTTTCTGGATCTGATTGCATGATGAGAGAATGCTTGGTCAGAGGATGTCCTGTGATGGGTGTAATTAAACTTACCAATTGACCCTTGGTCATTCTTAAGTTCTGATACCATTTCGCGAAACAACAAGAAGTAGAAGACTGATTCAGCGACGTTGAGAGGTTTGCTATTCAAGTCAATAATCTTGAATTGGCGTTCTGCTACCCCTCACTGATCATTTCAACTAAATCGACCGTATTTGTAGGGGGGTACAGTAATTTAAAGAAGGTTGGTCAGCTACCGCCAAACTGGGACATGAAAATTATTAGACGATCCATTCATACTTTACCTTCTTACTACATTTGCACGTTTTCCTCAACTATTTACTGTGAATTTCAGACTTGTATTCTCACGCCATGCTAACCTTTAGTACATGTAGATTATTGAATAGAATGTATGCGAGAAACGAAAATAACTATGCTGTATCAGTGCTAAAAAAAGAGGTTATTGTCGTTTGCATCCTCGAGTTTTGCTACCTCTTTAAAAGGTTTCTGAGGCCCCTATTAAGGAAAAGAAGTTCGTCGCCGTCGCCATCAACACTCTGCTCCTCCCATTTTTATCATGACTTCTCTAGCAGCTATTTTTTCATGCAACTCAACTTCCTTGAAGTTGGCGCCTGATTCTAGCCCTTCAGCATCTTCCTCGTTATTTTCATCACACTTTTCGGTGTCAAAAAGCTCTGCCATCTCTTCAAGAAGTTGCTTCTCCGATGTATTGAGATCATCAAGGGCTTCTCGACTATTAGGACTCACAAATTCGTTGAATGATGGAATATTCTCTACAAGTATTTCACATTGCCAAGCAACTGTTTGACCGATGGTTACAAGCTCGGCTCCATTACTAAATGAAGTTGAAGATGGCTCAATGACGAGGTCAATGAGTTACCCCGAATTGGACCTAGATGTAGTTTTAGTGGATATTAAAATTTTGAAAATTGGCGTGATACTACTTGTTAAACCAGACTTAAGCCATTTCTTTCGATAATGAGACTTCCAGGAATGAATAATACCTTGGTTAAGGGGCTGATGCAGAGATGTTACATTTGGAGGAAGAAAAATAACCTTCGTATTTTTCAGCATTGTAGAAGGATTCGAGTTGAGGTACTCAAAAGCAGCTTTGTGTGCAGAGAAGTTATCCATGATAAGGATAACTTTGCTGTAAACATGTTAGCAGAGATATTATAGAAGGATTCATGAGCTTACCGGCCTGAAATTTGCCCATCAAACCACTTGAGATATTCTATCATGATCTCAGTGTTCATCCACGCCTTTTAATTGCTTCTGTAAAAAAAGTTAAATGTATCAATTTTTATATTCCTGAAGCAGCGCAGCTGCCTTGACATGCCAATGTACCAAATTTTAGAATTTGACCAATTGCTGAGACTATGTGCGTTGCAGTGATCCGGTCTTTGTTAGCTTTATGACCTGGTAACTGAAATGTTGACAGAGAGACATCCGGAACCGCCTTGTAGAATAGGCCTGTTTCATCGCAGCTGTAAATGTCAGACAGCGGAGCCTCCCGGATCGAGTTTATCTTATCCCCGGAGTTAACAGTTGTAATAGAGCTTGCTTCGCTGTATCTTCGAGTTCTGCGAATACCATAAGCTTTCTGGAACTTTTCAAGCCATCCATTTGACCTTGGTACATTGGCATCATATTGAATATTTGACCAGCTTTAACACGAAGAGCTGGACCAGTGATAGGGTCTCATGTCTCATAATGCTTCATCCAAGAGTGCAGGGCAAGTTCAAGGTCGTAAAGATTTCTTTTACTAAGCCCTCAAGTTGACTTCCAAAATCTCGTATTTAAGTATTATCAGGCTTGGCACGAATCTCTTGCAACGTCACGCCATGTCTGGCAATACTTAAATACAAGATATTGGAGGGCATAGTGTAATGGCGCTTCCTGTATAATCGACATTTAAGGTGATGATTGATTGATTGAATTGATTGATTGAATTGAATCGTAACGAGCACAAGCCCTGCACCCAGAAGGCGTGATACGTGTAGGTGATCCCTAAAGACTCAACACTACATACATTCTCTAACTATTGCTAGCCAGTGTTTGCTAAAAAAAAAAAAAAAAAAAAAAAAAACAAAAGGACACAACTGTGCCAAAGGTTCGACGCCCTGCGCCTTCCCTTTCT
>JAKRRZ010000148.1:0-30015 GCA_022627015.2 Podosphaera aphanis
TGATCGCATATGCGATTATGCGAATTTTATCCAATTTTACTAACAAAAATTTCGGGACCGGGCATAAAAATCGCATATACCGAGGATATGCCTTTAACGAATATGCCTTTAACGAGGTATTACTGTATTAGCTTTTAATTCCTTTAGTCAGCAAACTACGAAAGGGATCTGAGATTAAACCTTAAATTTTATATGGGAACTGTACAGGATTTCTAGTCACTTTGAGGCTTCAACAACGGATATCTCAGAAACAAGGACTTAAATTGAAAAACGGGAAAGATGGGTCTTCAAGAATTTTAAACAAGTGTTTCTCGGTGAATTTTCAGGTATTTTCACTTGCATGGGGGGAGAGCCCCGTGAGCTCAAAACTTCGATTGGTTCGACGGAACTACACATTTTAGTAGATTCAAACCATTTCAACTCACCTCCCCAGTTCGAAGTTCAGTTACAACGGACCATCACATCTTTCGATATATATCCTCATCAAGATCATGAAAATCTCTTCCTATTTAATTAGCAACAATTTTCCAAATCAAAAACAAGTGTTTATTCTCAGAGTTCTTACATTTATCACTCATAGTTACTTTCACAAAAAGAGCAAGAAAAAGTTTGCTGCATGCTGTTTCTAAGATTTCAAAGCGGCGCATGTTGCAGAAAAAAATTCAACGATGGGCAAGGAGTTTAGCCTAGCCGACTCGCTGGCGACGGCCAGACTTGGCAGCATCGGCCAACACATAAGAGGTCGCTCCAGCAACTACCAGACTCATTCTTAGTAATTCGTGACGATAAAAACATTCATATTTCCCACTGGCGATTTCGACCTCGAAGTACCCTATCAAATGCCGGAGGAATTATCGGACCAAGAATAGAGAGTGATATCTGTCTGGCCCGAAATTGGTTTGCCGTCTCAGGCTGGTCTTTACAGGGTCACCAGTCATAAAAATAAGATTTTTTTAGGCCTGAGACGATGTTAGATGTAGCTAATCATTCAGTCATTAGCAGTCTTGGAAATATTCAAGACCAGTTTAAAACGGCACTAATACTCTAACGTCTATGGATCATGAGACTAGTCTCAATCACGGATGGTGATTTTAATCAGGTTGCGGTGTGGGCTAAGCAGAGCAACCTTACTTAGCTTGATCTGGTGGAGGCCATAATACAAATCTTAAGGAAGCATCGGGTACTATACAGTCCTATGATTATCTTTTCCAAACTTTCGCCTTTGCTTTAAGAATCCGATCTTGTTTTCACTCTAAAGATCTGGGATGCATACTATAAGTTACCAATCAAACGTTGAGCTTCACTGGCTGTCAAAGAAGCCTTTAAAGATAAGTTACAGGAACACTTTCCAAGCATCCTATTAAATATTAGGGATAAAACTGATATCCTAAGTACTGCTGCAGCTATCGAAAAATCCATACAGCTAAGCAGACTTTTAAAACGAAATCTGGATCCATCTTCAGTTAGTACTGAAATTAAATTGGCAACTGCTGCTATCAAGGAAGGATCCGAGGCTAGATGACCGAATCATAAGCGCGAAAACTGAAGCCGATGACGACCTAATCAACTATGTTTCAAAGGATAGGTACATGACTTGTTATAATTGTGGAAAACCTGGCAGCTGGGCTTCGTCCTGTAATCAAACACCAAGGCCTCATTGAAATTCCTCCACCAATTCGTCCAAACCCAATTCTAAGTCTTTGATTCATAATCAGAACAATTTTTCACGAGATAAAATCAGGCGAAGTGTTAATGGATTCGTGAACCGATACACAAAAACAGGAAGAGCACCACGAATAAATTTGGATAAATTTTCAATATTTAAATTAGGCAACAGAAGTGAGAGAGCTCATGTTGTCACGGGCGACAATAATGTTGATGTCTCTGAAACCCAGAATTCTGGGGGGGTATTTGAAGATTTGGAGAGCGACGAGGAGCTCGAAGCAGTTTTGGCTGAATCAATGGAAGAGATTGCAGATGAATAGGGAGAGTCGAGCGTTCACTATTTGGAAGTGAACGTTGGGATAATAATAATCCATAAAGTTATCAACCGTTGCGAGAAGGTTTTTATGGCTCACATTACTTATATCAAGCAGAGCTATCTGGTAAGGCGCTTGTGACAATTTTCTTCGACTGCGGATGTGTTACTTGCTACGTCTCAGAATCAGCTCCTCGCTTTCTAAATACATACCAGTCAAAATGTCTAACAACCCTTCATGGTATTAGTGGCTCAGGGCCAAAATTTACCAAAGAAGTCATTGTGCGATCTTGATTTGTTACTACTACAGGATACAGTAAAATTTTCGACGTCTCTTGCGTGGTGGTTGCTAATGATACTTTCCCTGATGATTTAGCCCTTGGGAAAAGCATATTTCATAAATTTGGTGTCCATTGTCAGTTTGATATCATGACACCGAACAAAGAATTCATCTGCCTGCAAAATTTCCCTGGCCAACCAAATCTTTGTCCTATTTCTTATTCACATAAGGCACATTCAGTGTCCCCTTCAACGACGGCCTTTCTTGTGGAAACACCCACACTACCGCATAGGAAATATATCTGGCACAAAGACACACCTTTGCACGATAAATTAATGTTACGGTTTTGGTTATTGCATGTCATCTGATGAGTTCAGACGTGTTTCTCGTAGATAGGAAGGGTCGTATACGATGTTTGGATGGTCGGATATTTCATGGGTTATGATTTTTGATGCGTTGTTTCGGGTAAAACCCCAAACAGGTAGAAACACTCTGTTACAAGACAGACGTGGGTTTCTTGCTGATCTTATTCGAATGGGTTCAGCGATTGGAGATTCTCGAGGAGGAATCTGTATAGTTAAAGTGAAAACTCTCTCGGGAGATGGAGGGCAGACAAATTCTTTACGGACAAGCTTCCCAATAGAATTTTCATGTCAATTCAGATTTTAAAATAACTGAAATAATTAACTACCGATTATATCGATGGTTATGTTAAACAGTTTCCAAGGATTTTCGATCCCTCATAGTGGCGAACGGATGTTATTGCAAGAACGACACACAAAATCGATATAGGGGATTCGAATCTAACTAAACATACCCCACGTAGGTGTAGTCCTGCTCAGGAGAGAGCCATATTACAATTTGTTAACAAGTCTCTGAGTACCATAATTCAACGAAGCAAGATTCCGTGGGCAGTTAGAATAATCCTGATCCCTAAAGATTCCTCGGCGCAATCTTCTTCATCAGCAAACGATTACCCAGATAGAGTAATTTATAGGATTTGTTGTGATTACCGGGACCTAAATAAGGTCAGGAAAAGGCATGCGCACCCACTGCCGAATGCAATGGATCAATATTACATGTTCTTAGACCTGAAAGACGCTTTTTGGCACGTAAATTTATCAAAAGAGGATAGGGAAAAGACCGCTTTTATAACTCCATTTGATCTTTTTGAATGGCATGTTATGCCGCTCGGCCATTGTAATACGCCAGCTACGTTCCAGGCTCTGATGGAAGAAATTTATCAGATATGCGAGACATTACTTCTGGTCTGCTCGATGATATTGCAATATGTGTTGGAAAATAGACCATTTGGGCTTAGTCATGTAGTCACGTTGATGGCAAGCACGTGATGTAATACTCCTGTACTTATTGTTACTTCCGTAGTTATCTTGAATGGATGCGCTCTACAACACCATGACTGAGGAAGTCATTATTTCTCAATAATATGGGGAGATACCATAGAACAATTACATCAGTGGGAATTGTTACTCTTCGCGCAGCTAGCCAAACATGGCATGATTTTGAATATATGAAAGTCCCAGATGTTTGTTAAAAAGGGCGTATTTCTAGGTTTTGTAACTTCTTTAGATGGTACCGAAGTAGACCCTTCGACGATGGCTGCTATTAGAAATCGACCTATCCCGACGACGACCACTGAAATAAGAGGATTTGTCAATGCGGCTGGTCATTTCCGACATATAATTGATTGATACGCTGAACTTTCTGGACCACTTACCGATTTGACTGGTGGGGATAAAAACCTTCCAGTCACTCCATCTCCAAATGCACTATCTGCCTGGCATTAAATCAGGAAAATAATTACCTGTCTACCGGTTGTTAGAGTTTTTGATTTACGAAAACCGGTGATTTTAGAAACCGATGCCCGTAAAATATTTGTCAGCTCTTGTCTTTTACAGCCTCATTTACATGGAGATTAGTCTGTTCTTCATCCTGTCGCGTACTTGTTCCAAGAAGTATTAGCCATATTGTTGTCGCTTCAATATTGGCGATTATGGGTAGCGGACGGCGACGTTACGGTCGTAACTGATCACGAAAGCCTCAAATATTTCAGCTCAGGGTAGATCATCCGAAACGCATTCTCAGATTCCTCGATGCTAATGAAAATTACGCTGTAAAAATCGTATATCGATCCGGAAAGGCGAACGTTCTGGCAGAATATTTGTCTAGACCCACCATCATTTCCCAATCTTCTACATCCGTTAACACTGAAGAGCTGGAATCCCGAAATCATAACACCATCCTAAACAATACATTTACTATTCGGTTTACACATCAACTCAACCAGTAAGACTTGCGGCCTATCTTCGGACACCTAAACTTAGGAACAGTTCTCCCCACTTCAATTAAACCAGATTGGGAAATCTTGTGGCCCCAGATACATAGCGTGGGGAGGAACTTGAAGTGTTTTGTTTGATAATATTTTCTCGCTGATTGAGAAATTGACTGAGGACAGTCGAGTCGAGAAAGGGGATGATGTGGATCTAATTTTGCTTATTAACACTCGTTTATCGTGATATATATAAAAGGCGTCAATGTTAGTTAACAGAAAATATCCCGAGATCTTATGTACTGAATGGACTTGCTACGATGTGATTTCCGTTGTCGATGAGTTACCAGTAGAAGATCTGCCGGCTAGCATACACACAGATGTTAAAGTCAGATGATGAGATCCAACATGACTAGATTATTAAGCCCAACTGGTCTATTTTCCAACAGTAGCGTTTGTTTCTTGCATCTATTGGCTTATGAATCTTGTAGGCCTCTCTGGAAGAAGAAGCGATAAAGTATTTAGCTGTATCGTTAACGCGTCTAAGATTTAGATACTCTTTCTAGCAGAGGCTGGCCACTCAGACTCTCTTTTAATGTCTCTGGCCGGCATGTACAAACTAACAACAAGAAATAATCGTCCGACGACTCGGTAGATCTTGATCCTCGTGTAGCCATACATACTACACTTCGTAGAGAAGCTCTAGCATCTCGGCATAGCTAACGACCTCGGATAGTAAACATGACTATCGCCAAACACCCTTCCAATCTACCTCCTGAATTGACTAGTTGGTTATCCTTGAGCAAAAATTTCTCCAATTTGACATCATCACAAAAACGTGATTGAAGAATTCTTGGCTCGTGGGGATAAGTTTGATTGTTGTTTAAGGGCTCTACACTTTGAGTTTTAGGGTGCAGGTTTTTTCCCAGTGACCCAATTTTCCACATCTGTAGCATTTTGACTTACTAATATCAAGGGCATACGCTTGGTCGTCAGGAGTTTGTGAAGTTGAAGGGAAAATATTATCATTGCGAGATACTGGATCAGCGATGTATAAGGTATTTAGAGAATTAGGAGTATTTGAGGGATGTATAGGTTCCAAGGTTGAAGGCTGCCGGAATGATTCATCTTCACAATTCCATCGGGAGATGCCTTCAGTTGTCTGGACAATGTGGTCTGCCATAACGTTGTTTTCCATAGAAATGATTTGACTTTGGACAAGAGTCCATGTTCGTGGCAATGAGTGTCGAGCATGGTGTCATAACACATCCCGTACTTGCGGACCTTCCATTAAGTCGCGTGGTAAAGAGTAAAAAAATTGCATTTACGGCGCGAGAAATCCAGTGTTTTTTCGTTGGCGGGCGCTGTCCGACAGGCAAAGTTAGTGAGCGGAGATCCGAGTACGTTGTGTTTAGATAAGACTTCCAAGATGCTATGGACTGTACCCGTCCAATCTAGAGACTTGTCGGCGATTTCACGCCTGGTACAAAGAAAATCTTCATCCATTTCGATCGAGTGCCACCCTTATAGGCTATTCTGTGTAAGGAAGCATAAATTGAATCATTGATATCTGTATTCGATATAATTTTTGAGGTATATTGTGATTAGCATACATGAATTGAAGATCATGTGGAAAAGTGACTTTATTTCTTCCAGATGCCTCTCTTAAAGGTCTATTAGGGTTCTCGGCATCTATTCGGGCAACAAAAATCCGGAAAATATCATTTGACTTTAATTTCCAGGCTTGTCCTTGGAATATTTGAGGTAGCGGGCGTGTTTATGAGAGGGGGTGCATCAAAAAATTGGGTGATATCGTCAAAGATGTCCAGAGTTGGGGATTTGGACTTTATTTGGCGAATTCCGTCAAATTTATCATCTGTTGATTTGGGGAGTCCTCTAGACTGAGAGCTTGTGGATTGCACTGGTTCTTTGCACTTGTCCCCTACTTTTGGCTTCCTAACTTTAGAGGACTTTGGCGGTGGCTCGAGTCCCTCTGGTATAAAGTTCTTGGCAGCTTCGGGTCAATTATAGCTGACACAGTAGCAACCTAGGTGAATCTTTCAAGTAACAGACTCATAGTAATATTGATTCGTTTGTAGTCGGAACGTTCGCTCCGCCTGGCACGCACCGCACCCGACAGATTGCCATCGTGGGGCACCGCGCACAACAATGTCCAGAGGCAGGCCCCGTCAGATCGTATGGTGCTGGTGATGGTTGAGATTACGATGATAAGGGTAATCATCACTGGAACTGAAGGTAGAACTTTCTAGGCGATTCCATAATGAGCAGGTAACTGATAGAACATTATTAACGCAATGGTTCTAGATCATACTACCTGTTGGAAGATTCTCGAAGGATCTGTGATGCTTAATTGGGAAATCAAAGCGATACTTTAACCATCTCATATATGTATATAAGATACCTCTTCTACCTCGTAGATCTACATAGTTCTGAATATCAATAATATCAGCAGTTAATACTCACTCTACTCATCATGCCAAAACCTTGAGTCAATATATCCTTCGTGAGCTCTTACCTTTATAACAGATCGGAGCCTAGAACGACGTTCGTATCGAGTTATCACAGTGTATGATGGGATGGGGCCGCTCCGTCGTAGAGGACTGGGGTCGTGGAGTTATCCGGGCGTCGTTCCCTCTCTCTGGACGAGGTATGATGGGCACATGGAAATCTCGGGGAAGGGAGGGTAGTACTGAGTCAGGGGGAAGTGATATCTAGTAATCACTCGTTCTCAAAGGTCTTTTGACCAAGTAATTTGTATCAGTGATGGGTGGTAGGGCGTATCGATAGCTTAGATAAATTCTAGATATCCTGGCGATGTAGTAGAGACACAGCATATAAAACGTGCAATGACATGTACTAATTACAAACATCCACAAAAACCTAGCATTCGAAAAACTATCAATAATATAGCGCGAGGAAAGGGAAGAGCAAGTTGGTAAAGGATTACAGGTATATTCACTTCTCACCCGAACAAGGTATGACTGTGAAACGCTTGATTTCTAACAGCCATGAATGAGATATTCCTCTAGAGAGAACCCATAAGGACTCTTTGGTGTTTTTCAACCAGCTCATGAATCTTAACTAAACATCCTGTCGCCAACATCCTACACCTCTCATCCTCACTGCCGTCCCCAGTCGCTTCCAGGACAATCCTAATCCACTCCTGCGTCTCGAGCAATTTCTGCCCATGATCGTGAACGAGCGCTACCTTATCTGCATTCAGTTCGAGGAGGGTCAAGAGAGCGAAGCATAGCGCCTCACACACTACTCGATCATCCCTCGCCGACACCCGAAGTTTGAGGAGAACGTCCCAGAACTCAGCGGTCATCTGGGGGAGAGACGGTGTGAACGGACCCGCAGCGTGTAAGATCAGAGCCAGGGTCTTAATGAAGTGGGAAAGGAGGTAAGGCTGGAAGACTACGGACCGCGTGGACATCGTGTAGGAATTGAGGTGGAGGAGAAAGCGACCGATGAGCGGAAAGATAAAACTCTCCGCCACAAGTTTCGCAAGTGGGTTTGTGGTTGGTTTGGATCTCTTGTTTTGGACCTGCATCCGCGATGAAAAGGTTCGGACCTTGAGGATGGATGGGCCGGTCAGCTTATCAGCTAAAGTTGTAGCCATAGGTAGAATCATGCTCTTTTCGAGATCAGACGAAAGAGCATCAAGATGTGTGTCAATCTGAGGAGTGTTTTCTGTGAAGTGTTTCTCCATACTCGATGGTAGTTTTTTCGAAGGAAATAAGTCAGTAGAAATTTGTTTCTGATAGGACGAGAGTACAGCATCTTCTGCCCCGAGACCTCCAATCTCTCGTGCTCCCAGACCCAACGTCGTGAGAATCGAGGAGCGTTGGGATATAGAATAATCACCGGAGAAGAATGTATTGGAAAACCACGGGCCCAATTTAAAAGGATTGGCAATTAGAACTGCGATCATTCCTTGTAGACGCATCTCTGCAAAGTCTTCAATTTCGTATTTGTCTTGGATCCCAACCAAGAGTGTCGCTAATTCTTCTGCATGATCAGTAACTTCTGTACCAAAATTTGCCTTTCGACGAATTAGTTGAGCAGCTGTAGATAGACCTAGTCTCTGGTGGTCATATGATTCGGTATCTCGTAAATAAGTAATTAGATCTCTAATATACACCGGTGCTGTTGGCTTATTGCGATTGATGACAGTTGGATCATCATCTGAATCTTCTGGGTCAGAATCTGGCTTGGAATATGATACCAAATCATCACTTTCAATGTCCTCCTCGAGTATTTTAACTGGTTGCATGTCATGGATCATTGGCTTCTGCGCTGAAGCCATCCTGACCTTTGCAGGCTGCTTTTCTATGCCAGCCTTTATCTTCCCGGAAACTTGGATAATACTTTTGGATTTCAGCAAATCCAAAGATCCAACGCTATCTGAAATCTCTACCAAACTTTTGAGCCACTTTGCTTCAGAAGTTTTTAAATCTGGAACTTTAAAATCCATTCTGTTTTCTTCTTTATCAACGAGACCGGACAAAGCTTCGCCGACAATCATTCCTAAGAAACGAATTCGAGTAGATGACGACGAAAGTCGATTAGAAACTAAGTTGAGGTATGATCCGGATTTAACCATCATTTTCAATGTATTTGGTGAATTTCGATGGACATAACCGGCTGCGAGAAGAAGGACTTGACAGTGAACTTTCTCATATTAGTATGAGCCACATATTCTAAAAGAACATACCATCTTGCTGTAGTGTTGGAGTATGTCGTATGTATGGACGATCACCAAACTGCTGTAGGCAGTTCTCCAGTATTTTCTCAAGACATGGCCTGTCGTTGGCAACAGTTGCCATAACTGATCTTCGAATAGCAATCCCATATCCAAGACCAGCTCCAGTAGGGCTAGAGAGCCAGGCGATCAAGTGCGCTTTTCTTTCATCACTTTCATTTATTGTGAGTCGTATAAGGGCGGCTACCGCCGATACAAGCGAGGCGTCTGATATCCACCAATTGGTACTTTCACTGATGATTATAGCATCAGACAAGTATTTTGTAGAACATATCTTTAACAGAGAATATAGAATTTTTCCCTGCTCGGAGTTTTTGAGTCCAGAAATGACCTTAGAGAATTGAACTGAGCAATCATCTCCTTGTAGTAATAAGTTGTTAATAAATCCTTTAACTATAGTTTCTATATTCACGATTGATTAAAGTACTGAGATAGAATGGTTGGGTCTTACCGTTGTATCCAAGAAACAAAGACTTGCTCAGTAGTTCACTGGAATCCTCAAGACAGGCTTCGAAAGTATCTGACGGATTTTTGGCCCATCTTGCAATGTTATCGGCTAGCCATATGCTATACTTTCTCCCATCTGCAACCCAGTATTGTTTATTGTTGATTTTGCTCAGATCGTTGACATATTTTTCTGCTTCAGCACATATCCCAACTATCTTGTTACTGCCAACGATTTTGAGGAACTCTTTCCATAGTATTTTTTGAGCTGGGTTCTCAGTACTTTGATATAGGTCCCCCCAGACGTTCTTGAAGAAGTTCCTGTCACTTAACAACACGTCTAATAGGCCTAACCAGATTTTAATAAGTTCTGGTGCGCTTGTACACTGAGTCGGCTTTCGTAACTCTTCGGACTGTTGAATCAACTGCTTTAGACATAAAATCACGGCATTGATACCGGTTACACTTTGAAGACATGAAATAAAAAGCTGAAGTTCGGCTGATGGCTCTTTCTGGAATTTCTTTTCAGAGCTGCTTGAGCCATCTGTGCCGGTTATCACCCCCCAAAATGTGGGCACAATTCTTGAAACCAAGACATGAATTAACTGTGCCGAGATTGGACTTGGTATCGAGATACTAAAGTTTGAGTCTTTCTTACAAAGGTACGACAGGACCGATATCAAGCTTTGATAGTCGGGCTCATTGCGAAGAACATCTAGAGCATCTTCTGGAGTAGCTACAGTAGATTTGCTTGATCGCTTCTTTTCTTCAGCTGTAGCGCCGAGTGAAATGGTTTGCGAATCTCGTGGAGTGCTTCTGTACGAAGTACTGACTGGTTTGAGAAGCTCATCCATCGACACATCTGACTAATACTTAAAACCTCATTAGGCGTGTGTGAGCAAAAAAGCCTCGGAGCGACGGTCGCGCTTATCAATGAAAGTCACTCAACCTTCAACTTATTAATTCATCAGATTTTATTCTGAAACAATCATGCCAATTAATTTGAAAACGAGAAAATAAAGACGCTACCTTCAGAGTCAGAAGTAATTCGTTCGACTATTATCTATGTGATGCAAGAATCGCCCGATGAAAATAGTCAATTTGACGACATCCCAAGATCTGGACGACCCAGAAGAACATAAGAGCGCCGTTTACATCATACTAGTATGAGTCGAGTTTTTCAAGTCCAATAGACAAATAAAAAATTCTCGAAAACGCATAAACATTTCTTGCATCTCCTGTTTGCACTAGGACTATATATTGCTCACCCCTAAGAATTCGTAGTACAATACACGCCATACTCCAAAGAAACCTATTTCTACGGCATTTCATTTCGTGTTTTTATCGCCTGTGTTAAAACTAATTCATTTTGATGGATGAATCGAATGACCTGTCGCTTGAAAAGATACATTTACCTACGTAACTACAAGTATTTAGCATCTAACTTGAAGTCAGGCAGACTGAGTCTATTGCTCGAGGCCAGAATCGCACGGAATCGAAGGACCTAACTTTTTAAGGCACCAAAGTGAGAAGACTGAAAAAAGTATTGACTGGTAATGACTTGTCCGGACCTCGATGAGACTCAATGGGAGATAAAGCTTAAATTCATATTCATAGTACCGTTAAGATCTTTCGGTCCACAGATTATTGATGTGTTGAACATCCAAATTCATCGCGAGAAAGAAATCTTGTTTAACATCTATAAATCGGTGAACGGATGTGGAGAATGTATTAGCAAGATACAATATGATGTGGATAGCACCTGTGGAGACCAAGCGCAACTTTTACCTCCAAAATCTTAAGCCAGATTAATCCAAGAATGAGAAGGGCTTCGTTATTGGAGAAATTACAAATTCACACAAGATCTCTACTCAAGAGTTTTACGAGTCGGAAAAGGGCTGGCCAGGACGAGAATGGAAAATTGTCATTGCTACCATTTAGGCAGATGTTAGCAAGTGATCACCTACACTCATTACAATGCGACATCGGGTAGAGCCCAGACACCTGGCTATGTGGCTATAGTAGCAAGCAGCATAGATGCATTTTTGTCATTTTACCCAATAAATTGAAAAGTCACGAGAATTTTTTTCCAAAGGTTGACCCAGATATTCGAACTTGGGTCGAGGAGCAAAGTCAAAAAATGGTGGCGACTTCTTTTCATCGACGGTCACGGGTCACATATCGACTGGTAATCTTTCCACTGGTGTCAAACACAGGATACTGATGGTATGCTACTTGCCTCTCTCTACTCATTAATTACACCCTCTAGATTTTAGATTGTTTGCCCCCCCGTCGCATTATACATGTGTAATCAAGGACTAGACCATCTTATCCAGCTCACAGAAGACGATATATTCATAAGTAAACATGATTCCAGCATCTCCAAAGACTATTAACAAAGCCAATCTAAAAAAATGAGAAAGATATCAACCTTCAAGCAGTTGCGTCCAAAAGATAGTTAGTACAGTATACTTTGGACTCTCTGAGAGTCTATAGTTAGCAAATTAGTGAGTGGCCATCAAAAGCCCGCTTCTTCACGAAAGTAGATGTGATATCCGCCTTCAACAGGATCTGAATAGTCAAGGGTGACGAATGGTAAGCTGCCTTTCGTACTTGCCATAGTCTCCTCCAAACTCAACCATGCCCTTTGACCTGACCAACGCTCTCAGCACATTCCAGTCCTATCTCAAGAGGATCATCCCAATGTATTTCTACTGCGTATCTCGACGATGTTTTAATCTTCAGCAACACGAACATCAACAACATTTCAATCTGATTTTAATAAACTTCGGGACGTGTGTCTATAGCTGGATATCAAAATCTGCCATATTGAATCCGAAGACGTCCAGACTTTCTCAGGTAGCTTTCGCGAAATTTTACCAATGATTTATACAAAAGTTCTTCTCCATCATTTTGCCTCTATCTCAATTAACGAAGAAAAACGTGACTCGTCCGAACACTTCAGACGAGGAGCTAATTGTATCTTTGGATTTAGGCTTGATGTTGGTTTTAGAGCAGCCTCGTACCTAGTCGTTTTTTGTGACTTTCTCTGTAGCCACACACTTGAAAGTGACATTCGTTTCATTGGCTGGAAAGGGGAGATTATGTAAAGCCGGATGATGGGTTCTTTAGGTGTGTACTCGAATAAAGACTTGTGGCGAATTTACTGTTTGACAGAGGCTGTCGAGGAGTCACATAAGAAAAAACACACATTTACTATCCTACAGGCCTAAAGAGTGTATAACCTTAAATGTCGATATTACAGGCGCCTTCCAAGTATATTTTCGCTTAATATTCCCAAGAAGGCTAAATGATTTATTCCCATTCCACGCTCTCGAACCACATCGACAACCCCTCACACACAATCGCCATCTGGATTTGCCCTCGTCAACCAACTAACTCAATCAGGAAATGCAACGCCAGAGCGCTCTATTAAAGAAGGATATTTTACCGTTTTCCATGCTAGGCGGTCGTTCCAGCTGCAAATTTTGATTCACGACTGATGAATTATGGATAACTGGTGGACATTACGCACGCATATTAAAGAGAAGAAAGGCGAGCTCAATATACTCTGAAGCATGTCATTTCTAACGGGGAATTCTAGTACGGTTATGAGTAAGATGAATGATGATTTTTAGCTAAATGAATGGATATTCTAGGGATTATTCTTGAGGTCACAAATAGGTTCCACCTAAGCTTGGAAGACGAGCTGGGCAAGTTATCTCTTATTCAACCGAGGAAGGCGGACAATCTTGCCCTTCTGACGATGGTTCACGGCGCCCATTATCTCGTCTTTCGAGACACGATGGGAGTTCTTCACGCAGCAGTGATAGAGCTCATCGTTTGTTAGGATTGCCTTTCTTGTAAAATCTAGATATGGAGATAACCAGCTTAAAGCGTTTTATGATTCTGGTCTGGCATTTTGGCCGAGTGGTAATGCATCTATCTCTTGCACTATTTAGTATGGTACCCCTTAGCCTGTCACCCCCCCTGTCCATCTCCACTTTCATGGCCGCCAAGGGCTCAGAGTCAGATGTCCGATATTAGGACAAGGGTCCACGACGAGAACAGTCACGCGACTGACTAGGGTAGTCGTATGTGCCTTATTCACGCGACTCACGGAAAGAGTCAGAGTCAGATGCGGATGATACGAACGCGACAGTGTTAGGTTAGTTTGAGTTTTGTATCTTGATTCGGGGTAGAGTGTGGAATTAGATCTAACTTGTATATATAATGGGGCTGGATCTGGGACTTAGATCTCCAGCTTCTCAATCTATCTTCTTACATTACTTGTTCCCTTCGTCTTGTTCCCTTCACCTCCTCCTTCCAACATACGACCTGAGTCTAACGACCCACGTCCTTCGTATCTCTCAGACGGCGGTCATACTTAACTTTTTGCACGCCGTAACACCCACGCTGTCTACACGCTACTCTGACATTAAGTAAGACACGGTAAGGATGGTGCAGTGATCAAAGTGGAACATGCCCAGGTAAGGTGGGGCAGGGAGTTTCGAAAAAACCTACGTTAATCCATAAAACTCCTGCGACTTGACAATCTTTATGCCTGTAGGATATTACAGGCCAAGGATATTCATACCTTGGGTAGTACTGTCCATCAGACATAGCCTGCCTGTCACCAGATATACTGGGAAGGAGCTGATTGATTTCTTTTGCGGGGGATGGTGATTGATTCACCAAAACCACCTCTGAGGTATGAGGGTTGTAACTAGTCTGTCTTAATCTGTTCTAATTCAAGAGAGGTGGAATAAACGATGAGCTCTATCACTGCTGCGTGAAGAACTCCCATCGTGTCTCGAAAGACGAGATAATGGGCGCCGTGAACCATCGTCAGAAGGGCAAGATTGTCCGCCTTCCTCGGTTGAATAAGAGATAACTTGCCCAGCTCGTCTTCCAAGCTTAGGTGGAACCTATTTGTGACCTCAAGAATGATCCCTAGAATATCCATTCATTTAGCTAAAAATCATCATTCATCTTACTCATAACCGTACTAGAATTCCCCGTTAGAAATGACATGCTTCAGAGTATATTGAGCTCGCCTTTCTTCTCTTTAATATGCGTGCGTAATGTCCACCAGTTATCCATAATTCATCAGTCGTGAATCAAAATTTGCAGCTGGAACGACCGCCTAGCATGGAAAACGGTAAAATATCCTTCTTTAATAGAGCGCTCTGGCGTTGCATTTCCTGATTGAGTTAGTTGGTTGACGAGGGCAAATCCAGATGGCGATTGTGTGTGAGGGGTTGTCGATGTGGTTCGAGAGCGTAGAAAAGATGCAACCTAACTAGGCTTAAAGGATCCGATTTCGTCCCACAAATTGGATCCACTAGTGAAAACTTACCCTGGGGGTAGAGTACAATCTTTAGGCCTGTAGGAGAGCAGGTTTAAAAAGACTAACATTTTCCGACAGTTAGCGTGTTCCTCGACTGTAGTTGGTAGAATCTAAAAAGCAGTTACATCGCACCCTCATTATCAAAAGAAAATTATGGTTTAGAAAATCTAGTCGTTGTACACAATGTTCTTCTCAACAACTTATGATGATTCCGCATCCGGGAATCGAACCCGGGGCTCTCCGGCTCATCTTTTCTGAAAGCGGAGTATGTTAACCCCTACACTAATGCGGAAGATATATAACTTCTTCTGTAAACAACTATATCTAAAGTTCACTCATGAGCTCTCAATCACATGTACAGCAGCCCGAACATCTAAGAAGCAATTCTTTCTGAAGACAAAGAAATCAATGCTGTAGTCGGTAATCATGGCTTGCCTAGCTTCTTCAATGTTGCACAACAAGACGCGATGGCAAGTTTTACTTCCTTACTTCCTGGTTGCTTCTTTAACCATCATGAAGGTCCTATCTTGATAATGTACGTCGCAATGCAGGCCCCTTCACCGACGATAGTTTCGACACAAGTGACGAGGCAGCCTCCAGGCTTGAAAGCATGAAAATACTGTGAGGGGACAACAGTAGTTTTCAAAAAAATTGGCTGATCTTTCTCACAGGGTAATGTTAGTCATCTTTGGAAAACATGAGTATAATTTGTAGTTTGCTAACTTCCGATCAGAGGTGCTGGAGGCCTCGGATGTGAAATTTTAAAGAATCTAGCATTGTCTGGATTCAAGACCATACATGTGATTGATATGGGTCAGTATTTTCTATCTTCCAAAAAACTTCTTCTCAGGATCATTTAGACACAATCGATTTATCCAACCTCAATCGACAGTTTCTCTTTCGCCAGAGTGACGTTGGGAAATCAAAGGCTGAAGTTGCCGCACGCTTCGTGGAGAAAAGAGTGAAAGGCGTTTCAATTATTCCACACAATTGTAAAATCCAAGATAAAGATGACGACTTCTACATGCAGTTCACTCTGATCGTCTGTGGGTTGGACAGTATTGAGGCTCGACGATGGATCAATTCTACGTTAGTTGGACTTGTGGATGAAAGTAACCCTGATAGTCTCAAAGTATTAATCGACGGGGGTACAGAAGGGTTCAAAGGTCAATCAAGGGTTATATTGCCAACATTGACTTCCTGTATCGAATGTCAACTTGACATGCACGCCCCACGAGCTGCTGTTCCACTCTGTACCTTAGCAACGATTCCACGACAACCCGAGCATTGCATTGAATGGGCCCACATTATCGCCTGGGAACAGGAGAAGCCGTTTCCTAAATTAGACAATGATGATCCGGAACATATTAATTGGCTATTCCAAAAAGCTTTAAAAAGGGCAAACGAGTTTAACATAAAGGGTGTCACCTACTCTTTAACGCAAGGCGTTGTAAAGAATATAATTCCTGCTATTGCATCAACCAATGCCATAATCGCTGCGAGTTGTTGCAATGAGGCATTCAAGCTTGCCACCGGAGCAAATCCATCACTTGGTATGGAAAACAATTACATGATGTATAGCGGTAACGATAGCACATACACATACACCTTCAAACACGAAAGAAAGGAGGATTGTCCAGTCTGTGGTGAACTTGCTCGAGATCTTGAGGTTGACCCGACTCTTACACTGCAAGAATTTTTGGATTCTCTCGCACATAGACCAGAAGCCCAATTGAAAAAGCCATCAGTCCGTACAGAGGGGAAGACCCTCTACATGCAACACCCTGAAAGTTTAAGACTACTCACAACACCTAACCTGGATAAAAAGATGCAGGAATTGGTTAGCAACGGTGAAGAAATTGGAGTTTCTGACCCCTCATTAGTCGGAGTTAGTTTTAGATACAGAGTCCGATTTTCAAAATAGTATAAAAAGTTGATTATGTCACATGATAAATTTTATTATTCATTCCTCAGAAGTTTTAGTCATGAGGCATACTGTTCACACTAGATTTTGGATTTGTCCGGAACTCCCTGGCGCCAAACTCCTCATACGTTGGAATCAAAATACTATCTTGCGATATTGATGAGATTTTTTTTCAGCGCTTCGCATTTGAGTCTCAAAATCTTGATTGACTCAAGAAATAGCTCATCGCTGTCCCACTGGCCTAGACTCTCGACAGAGAAAATAAAATGATTTCTAACCCTTCCGAGTTTTACTTTCCCTTCGAATTCTTCATGCCGCAAGCATTCTCTGCTTACGGTATCTTTCATCGCATCTACTACAACGGCCTTTTTCTCGCCTGCATGTCCTTCGTAACCACTCCCTTCTTGCGAAGCCTCTTCGTTAGTGATGGTTTCAAATCCAATAACTCCTTTGGGAAAGCATTTTGCAAACTTTTCTGCATCCTTTCCAATGATAGGTCTTAATAAAATGATCGTCGGCATTAATCTATAGCTTGCTGTTGCAACTGGACAGAATTTGGCATGGTCGCTTCCTAAGCCCTTGATGGCGTGCATTTCGACGTCGATACATTGGCCTGGTCTAAGCTTAGCGACTAAAATATCTGGGTATGAAGGTTTTATGGCATCTTCTCCGGCAAACTCGTGAATTTGGTTACCAAATGGCTTAAATTTTATATCTTTGGCATACACATGTGCGTGATGGTACTTTTTAATGGGGTCCCTCTCTCCCCTTTGGGCCTCAAGGTTATGTGTGCATTCGATTTTGAGCTCTAGTTGAATCGTATTGTAGTCAAAGGCTTGCCTTTCTTCGCCTTCTTCGGGCTTTTTGAACCATTTGAGATAATCCAGTAATCCTTGTTTCCCACCTTGAAGGGGCACCAGCCCTAACCTCTGCGCGAGTACTTCATCCTGGATGATCGAGGTGTTGTTCAAGACGTAGACATACTCAATTGCAAGGGTTGGAATTTCGGCGATCATGATACGCCGGAACGAGTTTGCTACAGATGCATCTATGCCAATTAGAGAGAATGATGCTTTGTTTGGTGTGTTATGGTGAAATTGTACCTACAGAGTTAGTTATGATTAAAAGTTTATATGTTGGATCTTTACAGTAAAATTTCGTGCGAAAACCTCTTTGTTCCAGGAATGATCTTCTCCTGGATAGTGGCCAGGATAATCTGTAGAAGATACATCGGTAACAGTCTCACTGTTAATTCCAACCAGCTTTCTTCGATCGAATACTGGCTGAGAGACTAGTGGCATTATTGGCAGATAATTTTTTGGCGTTTATCATGGTGTTTCATTGCCTCTTGCAGCCTTGCATACGATTATTATCGGATCGGAAAAACATTAAGCCATGTCATTGAGAGAGGAAGAGCATGGCATTTCTGCATATCCAATGCGACGTAACTATCCAGACTTGAGGTTCGGTCTCATACATTCTAAAGATTGGGAGGAGATTGAGATGCTGCAGAACGGATCAAGAATTGTTACCAGCTAGGATTCGGTGATATTTCGAGCCAGGACCCAGTTTGGATAATCCGGACGACTAGCATATCTACGCGTCATAAAACATCCACAACCCACGTCGGCAAGGCGTCAACCAGAAACTAAAAAGCCTCCACTAAAATCCATTTGTTCTGAGGCTAGGCATTGAACACATTCGTGTGCCATTCAGGAAAATGGCAACACCTCTTAGGCTTATCGGCACTCGGGCGAAGCTACTTTATCCTCGCAGTTTAAAACAACCCTCGAGATACCTTTCACTCTGCCCGCGAAGATATGCAGAGGCATACCCAGGCACCAAATTGATTCCAACAGACGAGCATTTCGCTGCCGCAGCAACACCGTCAGGGACATTCGGACTACAGCCCGCCGTCTCAGTCAATGAAGAGTCAGTAGAGGTATGTTGTTCAAACATACAGTAATGAAAAGAAAAGCTAATATTATTTTAGAATAGAAAAATAAGACATTACACTGTCAACTTTGGACCTCAACATCCTGCCGCCCATGGTGTACTTCGGCTTATCCTTGAATTAAATGGTAAGATTCAGCTTTAACAAGAGTTGGTGGATTGTCCTTACCCATAACAGGAGAGGAAATCATCCGAGCTGATCCTCATGTTGGCCTATTGCACAGGGGAACAGAAAAATTGATTGAGTACAAGACATATCTTCAGGCTCTTCCATATTTTGACCGACTAGACTATGTTTCAATGATGACAAACGAGCAATGTTTTTCATTGGCAGTAGAGAAACTCTTGAATATAGAAATTCCCGAAAGAGCAAAGTGGATTAGGACTTTGTTTGGGGAGATTACTAGGATTTTAAATCATCTGATGTCTGTGTTGTCCCATGCCATGGATGTTGGTGCTCTCACACCATTCTTGTGGGGTTTTGAGGAACGTGAAAAGCTGATGGTAAATTTTTATTTTAAAAGCGTGATAATGAATCTAAACTAAAGAGATGCAGGAATTTTATGAAAGAGTTTCCGGAGCCCGTCTTCACGCTGCCTACGTCAGACCAGGTGGTGTTCACCAAGATATTCCTGTTGGCTTACTAGATGATATTTACCAATGGGCAACCCAGTTTGGAGATCGTATAGATGAAACCGAAGAACTTCTCACGGACAACAGGATTTGGCTTGGTCGAACCAAGGGAATCGGTGTTGTCACTGCTGCTGATGCGCTTAATCTTTCTTTTACTGGTGTAATGCTTCGCGGTTCAGGAATACCTTGGGACATTCGTAAAAGTCAACCTTACGATGCTTATGGTCAAGTTGAATTCGATGTCCCAGTTGGTGTCAACGGCGATTGTTATGATCGTTATTTATGTCGAATGGAGGAATTCAGACAGTCACTTCGCATCATTCACCAGTGTCTTAATAAAATGCCACCAGGCCCAATTCGTGTGGAAGATTACAAGATCGCTCCTCCACCTAGAGCAGCGATGAAAGAGAACATGGAAGCGTTGATTCACCACTTTTTATTGTTTACTAAAGGTTATACAGTTCCACCAGGGGAAACATATTCAGCTATCGAGGCTCCAAAGGGGGAGATGGGAGTTTATTTAGTCAGTGATGGAAGTGAAAGACCATATCGTTGTAAAATTAGAGCGCCAGGATTTGCCCATCTCGGAGGTTTCGACCAAATATCAAGAGGCCATTTGTTGGCAGACGCAGTAGCCATCATCGGAACGATGGATTTAGGTAAGTTATATTTAAATTATAAAATTCGTCTTTATTGCCATTGCTAATACTCCTATAGTGTTTGGTGAGGTCGATAGGTGATTATAGGTAAATGTTATTATTACTTGCATAATGAGTGCCTGTATATTTGACACTATTCTTTTATGTCTGTTATTAGTGACGACAATTTCTATTTGAGCGAAACCTGCCGATGTGTAATCAGCTTCCGATCGAAATTTAAACTTTATTTCTGACGCGATTCATACAAATCTATTTCACACACTATAGTTCTAGTGAAGCAAGAATCTGGCTTTGGCAGTTCACGTGGAAGAACTACCGACTGCTCAATTTGAGGCAACATCATTTCGAGAAAAAGTAATCCACCCCGGCCAAAACTTTAAAATATCGAGAGAAGTTACGCAGGAATTAAATGCTAGGGGCTCGCCAAGGGCCATCGGAAAAAGACATTAATCCTGGAGATGGCTGGGCTTGAGCTATGAATCTCGTCGCAAGCTTCGGTGGTAACGATATCTAATGATTTTGGAAATGAAAATTTATTGAAATCACCTTCTAGATACCCGAGTCTCGCGTGGCATATCGATCACATCGACCTCATGATCTTGAAATTCCTTTTGTTTTGGAAATCATAGCACAACTAGATATAATTTTATATCGTTAGAACACCTACTACATACAGCCTGGCCGCTTGCTGTTAAGGCATTTTGATTTTAAATTGATACTTCGCAACTGTATTCCTCAAAATTTGAGATCTCAACCGGCCATAGCTCGGCTATCTATCATATCTTAGAGGCCTCAATCTTAATTATTATACCGATTTGAGTCATAGGGGTATCTCAGAACTACTCACACTCCTTTTAGTCTTTCTAGCGCCATATTCTATCCTCTAGCAGTAAGGATCTACCATAGGACCTTTATCCCGGGAATTAAGATACAATTAAGCTCAAATTTTTTATGAAATCACTTTGTACCTAGAGAAATTCGGAAACTACGGGTAATGTCGAACATATTCGTCAGATTCCCACTATAGCTGAGGATGTGAGAATCTCGCAGTCACCAATGGGAAAATTTTATATCCTCCATTTCCCATGAAGAAACTACTCTATATCAAAATGGCACAATAAGCCTTGACTCAATTCCCTCTACATGTGCTCAAGTTACGCAAAACTTGATATCTCCCGAGAATTATGACCACAAACCTCCAAAAACAAAACCGCTTCGAAAGCCTATACACACTGATAACGCTCTAGCTTCTCATGAAAAATTTTAATCAAGGACCTTAGAAGGGCTGAAGTGTGCCTGGTTGATGGCCTCAAATACGATGGCTCCAAGGTTAGCACTGGGTAAGACACTATATTGAGGTGGTAGAATCTTCGGTCAGCCATGAAATGCACTGCATTCTCAAAATAGGAATTTGTCACGATTTAGAAATTCACGATTGGAAGTACTACCTGTAACGTTACAGATCTTTCTAAAATTAACACTCTAGACGTTCGAGACGTAATCATTCTTCTGGAGCTTTTATTGAGAACAAGGAAAACTGCCAATGATACTGTTTCATTCCGTTAGGAAATCTCTTCCGCTCTTTCGACCATATAACTACTCGGGATATCCAGCAAGCGGTTTATAAATTCACGTTCAGTCTTAGCGAATAAATTTCATACGTGTAATACTTTTCTCCCTACATAGTCATCGAGGAGCGGCGGCTCTGAAAAGTAGTCTTCAAAGCAGACAATATATTGGTGGCCACTTAGTCGCCAGAAAGATTCATTGAAATTTGCTCGTGAAAATGCTGCCTGCCAATGTAATCGTCACTTTGGAAAGAAAGCTCCAATCATTGCTTACCCCGAAAACTTTGTTGGCAACGAAGACTTTGCTGTGGCGTTGATACCCAATCAATCAATTGAATGAGATTTATTTCGAGTCTGGCGTATCTCATATATGAAGGAGTCTTGACGCATCAATCAATCAATACTCATCCAGAGCTCGCAATACCTACGTAAAGCGGGATTTATGAAACTTAACAAGAAGCCGTAGTAGAGATTTGCATTTATCAGTATAATCGTCTAGACCCCACTGTAATTGGCTACTTCAGAAAGTCTCAAGATCTTGTCTGTATTACTATGTATGGCAACTGTAAGTATAATCGCTGGGTTTTGCTGTCAAATCAGAGATCTAGGCTAAGGTGTGATTTGCGTTAATACTTGAATGGGGAATGCTGTATTTAAAGATACATCACAGCCTCGGGTTTGAATGTTAGAAAAGAAAACTGAAGATAGTGACCTGCTAGTCTAAAATTTAACTGGGTTATCCAAGGCAGGGTAAAGTTCTGCCTCTTACATTGTTATTAATATCTTGAGTGCACCCACCAAGCAGTGTTTTCATAGTAATGCGGTGAGTTCGCAGGGTATAAGGCTTCTATGAAATAGTGCATGGTTGATGCTAATTTGCTGTTTTCGACAAAGTCTTCATGATAGTACAGAAAGAAATTGCTCTGCGTCAGAAACCAACTTGGGTAAATTACATATATATACAAATCTTTTATTCTTCCGAGGCTGCAGCTCCGGTAATGATTTCGACCAATTCACCAGTAATAACTGCTTGACGAGTTCGATTAAAGAGAATTTGGTATTTATTAATCATTTCACCAGCATTTTTTGAGGCATTCTGTGAAAAGTTAGTTGACAAAGTTATGTTTTAGTTCCTTTAACGTATCACATACATCCATTGCATTTCTACGAGCTGATTGTTCGCAAGCATGGCCTTCAGCAAGAGCCCAGTATAATGAGTTAGATAAGGCATATTCTCGAAGGTTTGCAAGGACTTCTTCCCCAACTTCGAAGGCAGAGAATTTTGCTGTAGAAAGTTAGAAGTCTCGTATGAAAATAGAAAATGAGGCAACTCACGTGAGTTGACAATTGCTTCTTCAGAAAAAGCTTCAATTGGACTGGCTTCGTAACTTTGAGCGTTGATAAACTTGTTGTAAATAATCTGAATAGAAGAGTATTTAGTTGGGAGGAGAGAGATCTGGTCAGCGATTGCCTGGGCATCTGCGAAGGATGGGATATCTTTTCCCACGCCAGCAAAACTCAGAACGATGTTTTTACCGCTAGAACGACTTAATTGCGCCTTTGCCTTTTCTCCTAGTACAACAATGTCGGCATTTGGGTTATCGATGAGCATTTTTCGTACACGCTTCGTCAATCCCGAATGGATACCACCGCATAATCCTTTATCTGAGCTTGCTACCACGATCAAATATTTCTGCCCGTCATTTTGCAATGGCTTAGTTTCGGCCTGTTCAAAAACAGTATTCGATGTTTCACCGTATTGGCGGGATTCAGTCATTGCACGTTGGGCGCGTGTGAGTTTGGTCGAGGCTACAATCTTCATAGTATTGGTAATCTTTTCTATATTTCTAATTGATTTAAGACGATCCTCAATCTCTCGAAGAGTCGCAAAGCTTGCAGCAGCTGGAGCACGACTGACTAAATTAGCTCATATCTATATTATCACTTTGAGTTTGAAACTCACCGAACTGACGCAGATGCGCATACTTTCAATGCCGGTCTGGTAGCTCGTAAAAGCATTTTGTTAGAGTGAACAGACAGGTGTGGCAACGATGGCGAGATGTTACCGAGTGCTCAACAGCATGCTTTGGAACACACGAAATTGGTCTTGGCGTTAATGTTTGCTGACTAACTTAGGATCAAACCAAAGTTCCTTCGGATGGCTGCTGAACTAGCCGTGAAAACGTCAAGAGGAGTTAACTTACTCAGTACGATTCAATTATTTGTTAATAAATTATCTCAATTCTCTACAAGAACTATTTTTTATTAAACAGGTAATTCTCTACTCTCCTTAAATCCCCTGATCTCAAATTATTTATACGTCCAAAGGCAAATATACATGTATTCACCTCTTGCTCCGCCGCGTCTAACTTCACTAGTCGTGGCTCTCTCCTCACCTTGGACATTTTTTCATCCACTTCCATTGATCGATCGCTCTTCCGTCTCCAAAATATCTGGTGACAAAAACCTTTAATGAAAAAGAAAAAGAACAAGCACGCTGCTCACATTCTCCCCCCTCACACGAATTCAGATTTTAGCTCGAAATTTTTGAGAGTACTCGCAAAATATATCTAATGGCTAGTTCAAATGCCTCTACATCACCTCCTGCCGGAGTTTCCATTCGGAACGGTCCAGTACTGGAGGAGAAACAAACAACAAATGGCAACGTGAAACGAAAATCTCGCTCTAGTACCTCGAAATCTATCAAATACAATGACAGTGAAAACGCAGAGGAAGACAGTGACGTTGCTCCATTGGTATGTAGTTAGAATCTCAGTGATAAGTTCTATGATGATAACTCAATGAAACGTAGGCAAAACGTCAGAAAAGGACGATAAAAAGAACTGACAACATAGATGAAGATTCATTAACACCTAAAAGATCAGTTAAACTCCCTCCTAAACCCGATCCTGCAGATTTCGCTGAGTCAGATAACGAAGATGAGCCTCTAACCCTCACGATCGCAAAGAAGAAAGCAAGTATTGAAAAAAAAGCTGGCAAAGAAGCAAAAGCTATTCGCTCAAAAGTAAGCAAGACAAAGTCCAAGAGAGCAGTTAAACCTGAAGAGGCATCAGAAGAAGAAGAAGAAAAAGAACCAGTCAAGCCGAAGTCTAAGCGAACACAAAGTGGATCTGCGAAAGCCAAGTCTGAATCCTCTAAAAAATCGACCACACCTGCCTCAAACCGTGCCAAAAAAGAGGGAAAAAACGATGAGGCTGATGAAGAGGCCGAAGAGGTTTACAAGTGGTGGAAATTAGAAAAGGACGATGACTCTGTGAAATGGAATACACTTCAACACAATGGTGTTGTGTTCCCTCCCGAATACGAACCACTCCCAAAAAACGTAAAACTGATATATGATGGAATTCCTGTAACTCTCTCGGTTGAAGCTGAAGAAATTGCTGGATTCTTTGGTGCAATGCTATCGGGTACTAGTACTCTGAACGTCGAAAACCCTATCTTCCAGAAAAACTTTTTCGAAGACTTTTGTGAAGAAGTTAAGAAAACTGGTGGCGCAAAAGGTCCAGATGGATCTACTATTAACATTAAGGAATTCTCGAAGCTTGATTTTAAACAAATGTCTGCTTATTACGAAGGAAAAAACGAAGAGAGAAAAGCGAGGACTGGTGAGGAAAAAAAAGCAGAAAAAGCTGCCAAAGATGCTTTAGAAGCACCATATACAACGTGTATCTGGGATGGTAGAAAAGAAAAGGTTGGAAACTTCAAAATTGAACCACCTGGACTTTTTCGAGGTCGTGGGGCCCACCCAAAAACCGGAAGAGTAAAGCGTCGAGTGACACCGGAGCAAATCACAATCAATATTGGAAAAGAAGCAACAGTGCCAGCACCTCCCCCTGGGCATAAATGGAAGGCAATTCAGCACGATAATAAAGCTACCTGGCTCGCCATGTGGCAGGAAAATATTAATGGCGCATATAAATATGTCATGCTGGCTGCAAAGAGTAGTATTAAGGGAATGAGTGATTTCAAAAAGTTCGAAAAAGCTCGGGAACTAAAGAAACATATTGACCGAATCCGAAAAGACTACACCAAAGATCTTCGGGCAGAGTTGATGGCAGATCGCCAACGAGCCACTGCCGTCTATCTTATCGATAAGTTTGCATTGCGTGCTGGAAATGAAAAAGATACTGAAAATGAAGCGGAAACAGTTGGATGTTGCTCTTTGAAATTTGAGCATGTAACGTTGAAGCCTCCAAATATAGTCATTTTTGATTTTCTCGGCAAAGATAGTATAAGGTTCTATGATGAAGTGACTGTAGATCCTCAAGTCTTCAAAAACTTGAAACTTTTCAAGAAATCACCCAAGTCAGATGGCGATGATATTTTTGATCGATTAAATACGACTCAGTTAAATAAGCACCTGACTAACTACATGCCGGGGCTCAGCGCAAAGGTATTTCGTACCTACAATGCTTCTTTCACTATGTCTACGCTTCTAAAGGAGCTAAAAAATAAAAACCTAACTCTTCAAGAAAAAATGAAGTTATTTAACGATTGTAATCGAAAAGTGGCTATTCTTTGTAATCACAAGAGAACTGTCGGCGCTGGACATGAAGCTCAAATGGGCAAGATAACAGATCGAATTAAAGGGCTTCAGTACCAGCAGTGGCGGCTCAAGCAAATGATTTTAGCCATAGATCCTAAGCAAAAGAAGAAATTGGGTGCCCAATGGTTCGACCTTCATGAAGACCTTGATCAGTCATGGATACAAGAACATCAAGCTTTTCTAGTAGAAGAACAACGTACGAAAATCGAAAAGAAATTCCGAAAAGATAATGAGAAACTTGTCGCCGATGATAAAAAAGAGATGAAAGCAAAGGAGCTGACAGATCGGCTCAAAGAGGCTGATGAGCTTGAAAAAAAATTTAAAGCGGAAAATAAAACTAAGAAAGTTGAGCCTGAAGGGAAAAGTGCTACGGTTGAAAAATACTTGACCAATATTGAAAAGATTGACGGGAGAATTGCTAATATGCGATTGCAAGCTGAAGACAGAGAAGGCAATAAAGAGGTTGCCCTCACTACAAGTAAAATGGTAAGTTTCAACCCACTTAATACTGGATATCGGTTTACCTTGTGTAGAACTATATTGATCCTCGACTTAATGTTACCTTCGCCAAGAAGTTTAATGTTCCAATTGAGAAAATTTTCTCGAAAACTCTCCGGGAAAAATTTTATTGGGCGATTGACTCGCTCGAAGAAAGTGATGACTGGGAGTTCTAACGTTACCTTTAACTATCAGTACGCCGTAACACTAATAATTTCACGACAAATATACGACCAAAAGTTGCTTGGAGTTGAAACATTAATCCTTTTATCCGGTTAGAACAAATTTCCAACAATGAGGAAGGACTCTTCGAACATTAAGATGCCACTCCTTCCTTATACGAAACCACTAATCAATCGCTCTTTGAATTATTCACCGCCATTTTTAATAGTGTCTCTTAGCGGTAACCGATCCCTTTCTATGTACATAAAGTGGAGCACCTCACCAACCCTTTATTCTTAAGCTTTAGACCCTCCGGAATACAATGTCTTTCATGCTTCTTGTGACTCGGGTTATTAGCTTAGATTGACCAAGGCTTAGCTAACTAGAGCCGACTTATGTGAAGGCCAATGGGGACTTTATTTTCTCTAAATCATGTACGGCGTCCAATTGATTTGCGAACCTTTTCGACTGGACGAGATCGCTCGATTCCAGTCATAATTTTGGACAAGTAACTCTCCCTGGTCTTCTCTTCGACGTGGAAAGAGGGGCGGAAATGGACGCTCATGGCGACGACGATCTTGTCAGACGAAAAAAAAATAATCCCTAGATTTGAAGTCAGGATATATAAAAACATTGAAGAATTACCATTTTGTCGCCTACTGAATTTTTATCCAGGTCGGGAGCTGTGGAAGATAAATATGTATATCTACGATAAGTCCTCGTATAGGAGCAGTTTGACAATCTTTCAAATAAATATATATAAACATGTGTGTGTGTGTGTGTGTAAGAGATATAATCATACTCTTCCTGCCCAATCCTTCCCTGACACATGTATCATTGTTCTTGCCGTCAAACCGTAACGTGAATCGAGACATGAAATTCCCTCGTTACGACGACGATATGATATACAATAAATCCAGGCATACCGACTGCGAGGTGGTAACATACCTGCTCCAAGTCTGACCTTTGAGTACTCCATCGATCGTGCACCAAGTTCCCCGATCTAAAATGCGCCCTAAGAGTAAAGACGCGCCGCACAGTCGGTATGCCCCGTCTTAGTGGGAATGCTCGAATGTCCGCGCAGACGAAGGATCTCGTCCATGCTCGAGTGACGTGGACGTGGAGCGCATCGTGTGATTTTTGCAGTTGGATGACAACGAATAGTAGTTGTCACGAAAGGACCGGCAGGCGTGGGTACAACCCACACGAGGCGTCGAGTTCCGAGCGATGTCGGGCCTGTGATGTGTGCCGATGAGTGATGCGGTTATTTGTCCCTAACACGAAATCCGACAGACACTGCTGGCGATCGACACCTTGTTCCGGCCATCGTCTTGCGGGCCGCGGAGCGAACGTCCGTCATGTTTGCCTCACCTCACTTTCTCCCGACTTTTTGGTGCGATGATGATTCGGATTTGCACCGGGATAGCTTGGTGGACGAGTCGCTCGTTTCAGTGATCCTATTTAACGCCATCTGCATTTGAAACGTTGAAGTTGGGTCGGTTTAGACTCCTATATTTCCTTGCCTTATCAGCCTCAACCTATGACTCAAGTGCTTAATTTTTTTGTTCGGCTGCTACTTCTTGTCAAAGCATTTTGAAGCTGCCGAAAAAGTATGTGTGGGTGTTGAGTTTTCTCATACTTACCCGCACTTAATTCTCTCACCTAACTCCACCATTCACCCCTCTTCTTTGGGGTCGGCGAAAGCACTGGGGAGGATTCGTTGGCTATCTTCGCATCAGATTTTAGCTCAACTTCCCGTGGGGTGCCTAACTAGTAGGTTGAGTGAGGGGTATAGATGTGTTACAGCGCAGCAGAGGACTCCTGAGCGGTTTTCTTACGCCAACAAGCCATAAATCCGTCCATTTTAACACACTGATGATATGAATACTTTTTTTTTTTTGATTTCTTATACCCGATCTGGCGCCTTGTGGCCCACGCAGGTGTCGACTTCAGTCAGATACAATGACGATATAGTCGTGATGAACGTCATGCCTCGGATATCATTTGCAAGAATCACTACGGTTGTGGCAGGCGGCTTTTTCTTCACCCCTACCGAACTTGACCATCCGTGAAACTCACTCAAGGGAAACCTCTCAAAAAACCTTGAGTTATCCGGACATGCCACCATCATCATCGTAGCTTCCCTCAGTAAGGTAAGGTCTACTGGAGTCGAACCAGCGATCTTCTGTCTCGAGTGGAGTAAATGTTCAGGCTACCCAAACCCTACTTGGAAGACCGGCCTGGATGGTATACCACTACACCATCCGACCCGATATGACTACTTGTTAAAGCTTCCAAATGTGCCTTATTGTGATATGTGATCAATTTTCTCTTGTCGCCATCCCATTCGGAAATTAGTTCAGGCTCTTTCCAGAGTTGGTAGCGTATCTAAGTCGCTCTGAGCCCGAATCAATTCAGTCAAATGAATTTCCTCGATCGGTGAGAATTCCTGTGAGTCAGAAAATTTCACACGCTTGGGTAATGTTGATCGCCATACACTCCGTTCGGAAGAAGCTTTTTTTTCGGACTTTGGCATCATTAACAAGAAATAATTTAGATAGTGGGTATTTTGGGGATGGGGCAGATATGAATGACGGACGTTAGATGTTTTTATCTTAATTGAGCGATCAAGTAGCAATCGAGAATCGAAGTTAAATTTTGCCATGATATCCGGAAAATTCCTAGTTGCCCATATTGACGCATAAGTCTATTTATCACCACGAGTACAAAATCGTAATTTAAGTTTTCAATGATATTTGAACCAATTAATTTTATGTGCAAAAATAATCTTAGCATCCAAAACTTCAGCAGGGCCCAAAGCAGCATTGCGATACAAATAAGAAGCGAGCACATCGGGCTCAACTCTTATCTGTACAGAAGAAAAGTACCTGGAGTCAACAACCCAAAGTGCCAGTGTGGGTAT
>JAKRRZ010000149.1:0-30009 GCA_022627015.2 Podosphaera aphanis
TACATGAAATATATCCACAAGATTTCGACAGGGAAATCTTTCCAAAGCTTTCAAATGCTTTCAGCAGGGAAATCTTTTATCCGTGACAAATTTTCCTCCCTACATGGACTATAGGATTAGTCTATTAATTTCCGGGCAGAAATAAGTGTTTTACGGACAGATTACAAAATCTTACATAATCTTATGTATCCTTGCAAAAGCTTACACAAGCATTACACGAAAACCCATGGTTCCGCTAAGGTACTCTAGAATGTTCGGGAATGAGGAACAAGATTCCAGTATGTGCGAACAGATGTATTTAAAGATGTATCTACGTCAGGTAGTTAGGTAGAAAAAGAAGTGACACCTCTACACCATTGTACAAGCGCCTTTAGGAATCAAACCTAATGTGATCTTAAATACTCAATCATGTAACTTAGGTAACTTGCGTGTGTTATCAATCATTCATATTTACTGTTAATTCTATTACTCACTTCACCATTCTGTCTGATACACATCCTCCATCCCTGGTAATAGACATCCTGCTCATCCTCATAACCTACTTTCATGAGACAAAAGAATTGGAAATTGAGAATCTTGGCCATGCACAATACTCCTTAGGGGTGCGTATCTTTCGAAATGAAGATGGATCTAAATGTTTATGTCAAGATGCCTACATTGACAAAATTATCGACAATTTTGGTACAGGGTCGTGACATTTTGAAAAGACTCCTATGGAGAACGCAAAAGAATGGTTGGTGTCTTACGATAAGCAAGCAAGTAAGTCAGAAATATACGAATACCAACGAATGATGGGGTCCAGCTGAAACTCTTCAGACCGCGGGAAGGGTATTTGATCCCAGAGTTTGAGCATGAATTGGAAGTGTATCAAAATATTCGGGCAAAAAGGACGAAAGCCAAACTTCCAAAACCAGCTCGTAGAGCAGGCGACCCATCTTCCCTTTCCGTGGATCTTGAGCTACCTCAGTGGATGGTGAACAATAAATGAAGGGGAAGTAGGCTACCCGGAAACACATCTTCTGCTTCGAAATGTGTCATCCGTGTACCCTATTACGTACTGCGCACTTGATCTCTAACCTCGACTAATAAGGAATCGACCTTTCCTAGCAAATATCCCATGCTTAAAAACCAACCTCCCACCAGCTCAGACTGGATAGCTTTCGACTTGGGCTATCTAGGTAGTATACTCAGTTCACTCTAAACTCGAACTGAAGCTCAGTCCTACGGGAGAACCAGTGTATGGAGGATATTGCTGAGTCCCGGTTTGTGTGCTGGGATCGCCTAGAACGGCGATCGATTATTAAGTAGGGGAGTAGATACAGGGGTGTAACACGTGATATGGTTTAGGGTTCACACGCGGTCATTTGTAAGCGATCGGCAAGAAGGGTAAAACTAGGTAGTTCGCGTCTAAAATAATACAACAAGCTCTTAACCCATTTATTTATCGTTTACAAGCAAAATTTCTTGGCGGAATTAAAGTTTTGGTTGATCGACATCCAAGTTTGGTGAAAATAATTGCAGATCGAGAGTACACGAAGGAGATTGGGGTGTACGTGCAGCCACTCCCTAATTTTATTAGTAGGGCGCTAATGAATATAAGGTAACAAAATTGACTCCATCTGGTAGTTTTAATATTTTAAGATAGGTTGGATTTACCGCCTACGTTTGTGGAAGGAGATCGACTAAAGGAACAATTCAGGGGAGATGTCTAATAGATTCGGGTGAGTTGTATATCAGCCACCCCGTAGGTAATGGTTCAAAGATACTTTGGACCATCTAAGCGAAGGTCAGGGGGTTACGGTTAAGCTGAGTCTTCACGGTCCAGAAGTCGAAAACGAGACACCACCCCCACGTAATAGGCGCTTCCTCTCGAGGACAAGCCGAACGTCAGCTCTCAATAATGAGAAATTTCGGGGAGCGTGCTCCAATCCCTAGAGGAGGGGGGGGAGGAAGAAAGACCACCAGTCAGACGATTATATCGACGCTGAAAGCAACGCAGATGATCGAGAAAAAGCCCGTTCTTCCCGCGGAGCTCATCTCTGCCATCCTTGACCTGCTCCCTGTCCCCGACCTCATGAAGTTTGCCCGCACATCCAAGAAGATGCAGGAGATGGTCTTCGAAGACTCGCGCTGGGTCAAACGGCTCAAAGCGATGGGCGTGTGGAATGAAGCTGACGCGCGCAAGAGGGCTGAACACGTCATGAAGATTAAAATGGGAAAAATGCCCATTCGCCATGGCGCTGAAGCGGAACGCATAGGTATGGTTCCGAAGGTTAGGAATTTGGAGCTCCGGCTCTCTGAGGCCTCGCAATTCGATCCATCTAGTGAGGAAAGATTACTTAAAACGGCCGAAACGACCAATATTCCGAGTCCGTACATCGATAGATTTGAGACGCTCGCAGTATCTCCTGCCCTGCCAGCATTGATTTCCCCGGTGCGAGCGTCAATAATAGATACAAACGCGCCCCTTAACATCCTGACCGAGGTGAGATCGATGAGGGGATATGCTAGGATGGAATATGGGAAAATCCATTCTGCTCTGGCACCCTTCTACAACGATCTTGCAAGACCCGAAAAGCATCAAGAACCCATGATCCTCCGAATCTATCAAAGCCCCGAACAGCAAGCCCAGATCCTGACACAGCTACAAAAATTTAGTCGCAGTGACTGGGCACAGGGTTGGAGACAGAGAGAAGAAAACCTCATGCTTATAATTAGAAATTTTGAAAAAACTATTCTACACGAGTTTGAGCTTAGTTATGACGCCGGAGACATAGATGGAGGAATGCGGCGGTACGCTCACGTCTTATCAACCTTGAATGGGGGACATGCTGCAATCGAACTCTTCGTCCGCAAAAATCCCATCTTTTTTGATCGGGAGATCCTTGCGAGTCCTATGAGTTGTCTTAATCAGGCACCAGCAGAAGGAATTATATTCAAGCCATGTAGAGACTTCCTAAAAAAACTTGCCGGAATTCTCAATGAGCAGGCTTCTATCATCGATCGAGTCTTTCCCGCAGGATCTGATATTTTCCAAATTCTGCTGGAGAAAGTTATCGATGACATATTTTGCAAATATATCTCGCTACTGCTCGATGGAGCCCATGAACGAAATCTTACTTCATACGTCAAGGCAGTCCCGGGCGTCTTTGAGCAAAGTTTACATTTTGTGTCGACCCTCAATCCAAGCATACACTCAAGCCAAGACTTTGCTCTCAGAGTAAAAGCTATGGTTTACAAAGTCTTTAATCGTCATATCAAGCTTTACCTTCAAGAGGAGCATGCATATTTCAAAAAAACTGCGGAGAGTAAGGTTGGTGAGTGGGAAAGTAAACTCACCGCTGAAGATGCCACTGCCGAATCTTTCTTCATGTCAAATTTTAATCGACAGGCCGACAAGAAGGATTTTCTTTCATCTTTTAAGAAAGTCGTCATGATGCCCGTAAACTTAGTATCTCCATTCGGGACCAAACAAAGACCTCTTCAAAACTATCAGACTCAACAATCCAAGAAAGCGACTCTAGATTCTCCCATGTTTTCGCCTCTCTCGAGGCCACAAACACCAAATCCTATGGCTTCTGGCAATCGCTCTCTATCACCTGTACCACCTGCAGCTCCAACCGATGAATTCGCTGCCAAGGCTGCATTTATGGCATCTAGATTAGAAGGCATCAGCTCTCTCTTTTCCATTGAAGTAGCTCTTGATCTCACGCACAATGCGAAATCTAGCATCGATCGTGCCACCATCTTTGTGCTGCTCTCCGACCAAACCAATCAGGAAGCGCGCACACAATGCTCTGCAATTTTTGTACAGCTCCTCCAAATGCTCGGAGAAGGTCATATCAAGCCAGGATTCGACAAGGCGGTGGATCATCTCTCCAAGTACAATCCTCGCGAGGCCTTTGAGCACAAACAGGTCGTAGTCCCGCTTGTCACCTTCCTTGAGCTGGTCAATGTGGGTGATCTAATCTGTCAGATGATCGATGTGTTCTATGAGCAACAGCTGTGCGCCAACGCTCTCGTCGATCGCAATGATTTTCTCAATCCCGCGGCGCGCGCAAAGAAGCAATTCGAACATATGCTCGATGACAGAGTCGCGGCAGGCTTGAACAAAGGCATTGACGTGCTGATAGCCGAGGTGGAATATCTGTGTGCCACGGCGCAGCTCCCTACGGATTATAACCCCGTGCGTACCGCTAACGGCATTTTCGACGTTGGGCCCTCTAATGCCGTGAATCTCATTGTTGAGCTCATCGAGAGTCATACCAAGATGCTGATCGGTTCAACGGATCAGAACATGCTGAATGTCTTCAATCAAGAAGTCGGTCTACGTCTCTTCACCGTGCTCTGCAAACACATCAAGCGCCAGCGCATCTCACTCGACGGATCAATGAAATTGATCTCAGACATGAACCTATTTTTCCTCTATATCAAGACATTGCGGAATTCGGAGCTGCTCGAGTACTTCAAAGCATTGCGCGAATTGAGTCAGATCTACCTGATTGCGCCGGAGCATGCAAAGGAGATGGCCGAAGTCGTCGCAGATACTCAGCGCTTTGGGGGGATCTTTCGTGCCGAAGAAGTCTATGAATTTTTGGAGCGACGCGCTGATTGGTTCACGGTGAAGAAAGACGTGGAGCGCGCCATGTATGGGATTGAGTGCGGGATCATGTAATTGCTACGAGCACCGGCCCGGCTCGGCCATCTTTGACATCGCTATGGACGCACGTGGTGGGCATCAGTCTGCCTGTAACTTCGCTCCAGATCATATTTATTCGAGAATCTCGCTGACACTGACTGACTGACTGACGCTATCCGTGCTCGGCGTTCTCTACCTGCTCGCTCCCATCACCCCCTATCTCTCATTTCATCCTCAGCTGCCTCTCCCGAAACCTTTACGAGCGACACATCCAGCCACCCTCGTATCTTGGTGTAACCTTTGGCTGGCTGATCCCATTACTCCTGGGGAAAACAGCGGCCGCCCGCGACGGGTTTACTTCTCCTGGCTCAGGGCTGGCGCGAGGAAATCATCATGTCGGTAATCTTTACCCCACCCACCCAGCTAATGCAAATCTCTAATTCTTGACTGCAGGTGTCGATCCTACTGGCAAAGACGAAATTTTCCATATATTACTTGGACTTAGACGTATTATTCATCAATACTGATAGCTTCCCATCGAGGGAAAAGAATCTGGACAGTCGGACGTTGAGACATCTCATTCCGTTTGAAGAGATAATTATGTGGGAGAGCTGGAAACCCCCACGTGCAGTCTGATTTCGCTATGAATTATTTGTGATGTCAGAAAGCTATATTTCACGTCGCTCTTCCTTGACTTGCTTGATCTAAAATGAAGCCATACATAAAAAAATCCTTGATATTTATTGCAAGGGTTCAAGAGGAAGTCGTATATTAGTTTGCACCTGTATATCTAGACGCTGCAAGTCGGTAATCTAGTTTCTATTCAAGATCGTGAATCTGCTTAACATCCACATATGTAGGTCTTTTTCGATCACCGCTCTACCAATAGTAATTACATACATGTACATGTGCAGACGTTATTCTAAGCAGACGTGTTCATTGTAAATATGTTTGGTTTGATCCAATCAATATAGACATAACGTGTAATTACGCATGTCACCAATTTCGCTCTCATCGAAGGTGATGAAGTGAAAAGAGGGAATCTGTTCACAACTTTTCAATGCAAATCAAATTTTTGCTTCTTTCATTAAATATCGAACGTATATGTGCAGCGTTAATTATATAACAATATCTTTTAGATAAAAAGGTTACAATTGGGCGTGAGTAAGTATCCAATCCCGCCGAGACGAAGGACGTTTGTTTTGCCATGCCGTGAAAATTTGCCGTTTTAGCTAATTGAATCAATAGCTTTGCAAAATCGGCCCTGCATCCAGCACCGATACATCTTGAGCTTTTTGGCGCGATTAACAAGCAAGCGTCGATCAACACCGAGATCGATGACATCAAAACCCGTCGAGGTATTGTCTTCAACCGATTGATGTAAGTCACAACCAGTCCATATATTGACTAGCTCGTCTTTTTCGAAGAAATACACCCTTGTACCATCCCCTCGCACATAAAAATTTTCTTCTAAGTAGCGACCTTTTTTAAACCGGACTTGTGCGAGATCTCCTCGCCCATAATCGCGGAATAGAACTTCACCGCCTGGCTTAAGTATCTTAAATATGTTCTGTACCGCTCTGCTCCATTGTGTGGGAGAGAGGGCTGAGAAGATAAATATCATCATGACGACGTCGACTGATCCTTGATCAATACCAGGAGGTAAATCCTCGCTTGCTACATCCCAGACGTCGGCGTGGATATTGTTAGAGTTATATAAAACATTCTCACGTATCACTTCCACAGCTTTTGACGAAAAATCGTACGCATATATTTTGAGATCTGGGTTATTATTACTGGCTAAAATAGGGAAAGCAGTGTTCCCGGCACCGGCGCCGACCTCAAGCAGAAGTTTTGGACCGGCACCAAGGCGAGTTATACTTGATAATATTGGAAACTCTTGCTGTAACCACTTCCTGTCCTTGAAGAAATTGGACGTGTTATTTTTGTAAAAATTATTCCACCATTTTTCTGGATTTGAACAAAACCTATCTTCATTTAATTAGCATCAATCTCAAGCAAAAATGTGAAAATTGTCGGAAAACAGCTTTTCAGATAGGAGCGAAAGACATTGCTGATTTGTTTCGTTCATGTGCCGTAGCTTCAGATGAACTATGCATTTTTGGATCATCAGAGAGCAAGGGAGAGAGGATGTGTAAAGATTAACTTACTTTTATCAAATTCTGAGACGGGATCTGATCTTTGCTTTGCGATTTGTAGCTCTGCATACTCTTTGTAAGTTTCATCAGTTTCTACGTGGTCCCATGCGTTAAATTCAAAGACATTGTCCTCAGTATTGAGATAACGAGATCCAAATTGAAATGGATCTGATCTTTTTGAGTTTGTCTCAGGATTGTGGGAGCGATGAGGAAGAATGTCAAAGGAAAGCTTATCAATTGAGTGTTCGACACTTATCGAAGTTTCTTCACTCATGTTGTTGAACATTTAATGTTGAGATGGAAAAAAATTCGTCAATTTATATTGCGCAGGATAATCATTGGCGGAGAGGAGCGGCAGAATTAGCAAACTCAACTAAGTAATACATGTAATAGGCGTTGCATAACTGGTTCAGAACGTTTAACAATTTATATGCAGATATGCACACGGCATAATCTTTGCGTTGATTTTTCTCTAGCTTTATCCGGCCTGGTGTAAATTGGCTTAATTGTGACAATCGGCTTTACCACCTCTTGCTCCAAACTACTGAGTTATCATCATGCCCAAAGCTCTTTATCGCTCCTTGAGACCTACTCAAGCTTGGAAATTCAGGTGTTCCACTCGCAGAAGTTTCCTATCGTTACCGGGATCTGACCCCCAATGTTTTACGGCTACGCGTATACTCCCGTATAACTCACATCACGTCTATGATTTAATCTCAGACATTGACAGTTATGCCTCATTCGTGCCATATTGTCAATATTCTAAAGTTACCAAGCGATCTCTGCCCGACAAAGACGGCAGGAGGTGGCCATCTGAGGCTGATATGACGATTGGATGGGGCGGATTCGAGGAAACTTTCACGTCGCGACTCTTTTGTGTGCCTGGATCTATCGTTGAGGCTCTAGGTGGAGTCGCTGTTACTACTTTACCGCGTGACGATCTTGCTCACCATGCGGATACAATCCATGCGCCATCCAAGCCCAATGACATCTTCAAGTCGATTTGCACTCGTTGGACTGTTCAGGCGCTCCAGGTCCAACCGGTTGGGGAAACTCACGTAGATTCCAACAGCAAACGGCCCGGGACGCACCGGACTAAGGTCACTCTGAGTCTAGACTTTCAATTCTCCAATCCACTCTACGCCGTTGTCTGTAAATCGGTTACTCCCCAAGTCGCAGGAATCATGATCGACGCTTTTGAAACCAGAGCAACAAAGCTTGCACACGTGTATCATAGTAATCAAGCTTAAGTCTTGATTGTGAAACAGATCCGACGCATATCGATTGGGCCGGATAGAAATCATTTGAATCTATTCTACGAATTCTAAAAACTTTCACGCCATTCTTAACCCGATCTTCAACAGCGTCGGATAGCAAGCATCCGTGAGATTGTGAACTCGTGATTCAACTTTCATGCAATGATAAGTTTCACTTTGTATGTCGGCGCATCGTGATATATCATGCCACTTCGCGACCAAGCTTGGCCAGAAAGTAAATCAAGCGGACCGAGCTGATTAGGTTTCCGGCGCAATCTCGGTTTCAGCCAAACGTTCCATTTTTGTGGGGGTAGACCCAGATAGGAAATTCTCAAACATTTCAGACTGATCATCATTGGCGTTATGACCAAATTGACAAAACGAGTCATGACTCTACGTATTTCGCTCGCGACTTGTTGATCGTGATGATTTCTCTGAGTGACGCATGACGAATCCAGTATTCCTTCGCAAGAAACTCGACGACATTCCTTTCGCCATTAAGCATATAATGAAGCCATCAAATCTTGCCCCGGATCTTGAATATTTATGCCCTCGTTCCTTCCACAGGGCCTACAATTCCCCTCGATGCTGGACCCTTGGACTCGGGTCTCTTTCTCAATTACCTAGATGCAACAAATGACCGTTAATGTTCCGTTCATAGAGTCTCTTGATATGACTACGCTCGCTCAAGTAGTTCTGCGGTCAATTTCACAACCGATCGCTCTAGAAATCTGACTCTCCTTTACTTCAGATCAATCGTTCAGTTCTTTCTTCTTGATCTGACGAACGAATTATCTGACCAAGTTGCTCGGTCTCAGCCACTATGTTTAGTTATCCTCGCATTTGACGAATAGTCTACATCCTAACGAATTTCTAAAAATTCAATTTGTTTTCTGAGATTGTAGAGTCATCAGCGAAATATCGTCTTTTACCGCTTTCAGTCCAAGAAATGTGAACTATTAATCACCATTCGATAAAAATTAATTGTGTCTCGAGAAACCGTGAATAGAATTTAAAGTAAACTTCGCTGTTCAACTTTTCGGTTGCGCAATTCTGGGTACATGTACTAACTAGTACATGTACTACTTTTCGGTAAATCAAAGTACGCAAAGAAAAATTCAATTCACAGACTAGTATTTCTTAGTCCCTATGTGACTGATCCGATTTAAAACCCAAGATTTATGTGGACTTTTTCCAAAGGAAAGCCTTTATCAGCCTGGATAATAATGATAATTAATTAATATGGTTGAAGACTGCCACCTTAAGTTTGATTAGCTCAGACATTAATTGCCCTATACTCCATATCCATCATTAAAGAAATTTTGAGCCACAAAAACATCTTTGAGACAGTATATCTATATTCATCTTATTTGAAGGAAAAATCCAGAAAGCTATCCGTCCACAAATCTTTTTGGCTCAACAAACTTGAGAAACCCCTTGCAAGTCCCAGACTGAAAAATTTCGCATCAGAAAATGGTATCTAAATTTCACGCTCGAGCCATCCCAATAGACAAAAGTAAGAATTAAGCAGAAAATTAACAGCCGAAAGAGGTTTTCCTCCTCAAGCTTTTTTACCCCTGCCTAAAAAAAATTAGTTACCTAGAGTTTCATGAGCGAGAAGAAATTTCAACTACTAACCTTTTCCAGATGGCTTAGTAGGTATACCAGCAACCCAGTTTAGGACACCTTTTCCTTTATTTGGCTCAACCCGCTTCTTTGGCTTTGAGCCAACTGTGAAAATGCCACCGTGCCGAGCTCCCGACAAATTTGGTGGAGGGGCCGGTCTAGAGGAAGGTTTTGGTGGTGGAGGTGGTGGCGGAGGCGGTGGGGAAGCAGGTTTTGGCGCTTCTGGTAGTGGCCATAATTGCATCGTGACTTCCCAATCCGGTTGAATCAAATTTTCCCAAAGTCGAGGAAGAATATGGATTCCATCTGGTCCGATTAAATCATAGCGACCTTCGATGATAGTTGCTCGTAAGTTCTCCTCGACAGGGCCAAATGCTTGTTTTATAAGGTCCTCCATTCCCTGTAAGAGTTTAGCTTGAACAAGAGATAATATTATTAGAAATCTTACGGCCCATGTAGAGCAAAGCTCAAATGGTAAGTTGTATTTTCTCCCAAGTGCATCGGTAAACTTAATGGGTTCTTTCTTTTCAGGTGGAGGTGGTTGTGCTGCGGCTGCGGCTGCGGCTGCTGCCGCCTCCGCCGCCGCCTTAGCTTCTTCTGCCGCCTTAGCTTCTGCTGCCGCCTTAGCTTCTTCTGCCGCCTTTGCTTCTTCTGCCGCCTTAGCTTCTGCTGCCGCCTTTGCTTCTGCTGCCGCCTTAGCTTCTTCTGCTGCCTTGGCTTCTGCTGCCGCCTTAGCTTCTGCTGCCGCCTTTGCTTCTGCTGCCGCCTTAGCTTCTTCTGCTGCCTTGGCTTCTGCTGCCGCCTTGGCTTCCGCCGCCGCCTTAGCTTCAGCCTCTTCTTTTTCCTTCTTAATATTCGCGAGGCGTTCTTCTTCTTCTTTCAAGAGCCTCGCTGTCTCCTCCCTGAACTTGTTCGCCTGATCTTCAGCCTCTTTTCTTATACGATCAAGTTCAGCTTTAGCCTCAGCCCTTGCCTTTTCTTCAGCAGCTCTCTCAGCAGCTCTCTTTGCGTCCGCTTCAGCTTGTAATCTCGCTTTCTCGAGTGCTTGGGCAGCCGCCGCTTTCCGTGTTTCCTCTACTAATTTCTCTTTCGCAGCTTTCTTTTCGGCTAGTTTCTTCGCTGCAGCCTCAGCCTCTCGGGCAGCTTTCCTCTGAGCTTCCTCTAGTTCATATCTAGCTTCTCTCTTCGCATCTTCAATTCGCTTGGCCTCTGCTGCAGCTTCTTCTGCCCTCTTTTGAGCTGCTGCGGCAGCTGCTTCGGCATCCTTCCGTATTTTCTCCGCAGCGTTGAATTCAAAAAGTCGCTTCTCTTCTTCGAGCTTTCTTTGATAAGCAGCTTCTCTCTCTGCTTCCTTTCTAGCAGCTTCCTCCTCCTCAAGCCTTTTCTTTTCCTTGGCTTCTTCTTCAGCCTGTTTTTGAGCCCGGGCTTTTTCCTGGACATCTCTTAGCCAGGCGGCTTTCAGCTCTTCTTCCTTTCTCTTTTTTTCTTCCTCCTCTTCCTTATTTTTTCTCATCCTTTCTTCGAATTCTCTCTGCCAAAAAGCCCTATTTTCCTCGACTCGTTTGTTTTCCGCCTCAATTTCTTCCCTCACTCTTTTACGCGCCTCTTCATAATTTTTCTCTGCGTTTGCTCGATCCTCGGCTTCTTTTCTAATCTTCTCGATGGCAGCTTTAGCCTCTGCCTCTTGCTTCTCTTTCTCAGCTAGCAGTTTCTCGGTCTGCTCACTTTGGAGCTTTAATGCGGCGAGCTTTTTCTCCATTTCAGGGTTGGCAGGAGCGACAACCGCCAATTCATTTTGAGGCCATTGAGAGTAATAGTTCATAGGTGCGAGAGGGCCAGGAGGAGGTGCAGGAGGTCCATATCCGGGATAATTTCCGTAGCCATATGTTGACGGAGGAGCGTATTGAACCATGTCTTGGCCAGCAGCATGCGCACTCTGATGTCCACCAAAATATACGGGCGTCTGACTAGCGGTTGGCGGTGGCGGTGGCGGTGGCGGAACGAAAGGATTGGCTTGGGCAGGGGAATATTGATAGCCATTCTGAGCAGGGTAGTTAGTCAGAGCTCCCGCTCCAAGGGGTGGAGCATATCCGGGAGCAGTAGGAGCTGATACTGCACTTTGGCTATACGATGCCGCAGTTCTAGCATATCGTACTTGTTGCTGGTGCTGCTGAGGATATCCGTTGTTGTAGTTTTGGGCTACATCTTCATGTTGCCCTAAACTCATAGGCGAAGGTGGAGAAGGGTGGGGATGTATTCGCATCGGAGGAGATTGGTGTTTTCGAGGCGGAGCTCGAGCAGTTGAGGTTGGTCTACTTCTGCTTTCGCTCTGTTGGCGAAGCTGAGGGTTTCTCGGGAATCGAGTGGTCCTTGACCGAGGCCGTGACGCTAATTCGTTGTCTAAATCCGTTTGATTCGTTTAGAATGGCTTCTTTGGGTTAAGAATGACTTCTCTCCAGATAAACTTACAGAGAACTTCGTCAGGATAATCGTTGTAGTACTCCTCTAAATTGTTAGAGTCCATCCCACTTGTTGGACTGAAGAATATAATTTACGTACCAGATGATCCTTCGTCCGTTGGAGAGTCACTTCTAGAGTGCGAGCGTGACGCGCTGTTCGTTGTGATAGTGACGGTTCCTGACAGTATTAGCTGGCAAAATTGGAGACGGCGGCAACCTAGTCATTCACTGCACATACGCATGGGGAGTTCAACCAAGTATCAGTAGTGTCACTTTTGACCTATTCACAAAGTTGAAGCTTACGTGCGGCTCAAATGTGAATTTTCAGAAAACGTTTTGTGGTGGACAACGATCCGATAAAATTTTTAGGGGAAACAGAAAATTCGGCTGGTGACAGGATAAGCGGAATCAGAGGAATTTGATCTCTAGAAAAGTCATAAAGTATAGCAGGCTCCTTGCAGATAGGAAAATTTGTGTGAGCAATAATAATTATGAGGAGATAAGATGTTTCCTTGGCAATCGAAATTGCAAAGTTGCCGCCGATCCGTGGGAGTTTGGTCTTGATGCCCGAATGCCCAAGATGTGAGTAAGACTTCTAGAGGCACAAAGAATTGGGATATATCACTGATTCTGAACGACCGACCAACCGACCAACGGAGCGACCGACCGACCGACCGACCGATTTGAAAGGGGAAGTTAAAAGGGGAATGAGCGGGGGAGGTGAAAGGTGGGAATACAAGGGCGAATAATGTAACAAATCAATGACGGTAGTGTAATGAAAAGTAGTTAAGGGAGAGAGGGAGTATCAGAAACACCAAATCAATAACAGTAAGTCAATCAATCAATCAATCATTCCATCCATCCATCCATCCATCCATCCATCCATCCATATTCTTTCGTTATAACATCCTCGGTCTCTGTCTCTGTCGTTCGTTCGTTCGTTCTTTTAATTGTCCACGTGCCGTCCCGTTCCGTTTTTTTTCAATGAAACAAATATCATAATTAAATTAACCCTAAGCGTCTACAACGAATCAGTCTATCTAGCGAATATCATTACAATCTATTCTGAGGCCAAGGAGCCATTAAGATTTCCATTACTATTGTTCTCTCTTATTTTTCTTTCGAGCATGAAGGAGGTGACGGGAGGGTCGACAGTCCAGACATGTCAAAGAATTTATGATATTCATTCTTGTCCAAACGAAATTCGAGAATGATCCTTGTCTGTTTATCTCTTCCCTCCCCTTCAATCTGCTCATCCCTGACCCTGTCCTTATTAGTCAGTTGTAAGAGTAATATGAGAACAAGCAAGGGTGTCCGTGTAATGGAAAGACCCAAAGGCTGCTTCCATTCCAGACTAAGGAAAAAGAAGTTTAGTGAGAGCGGGTATTATGTAATCATTTCAATGACACCCTCAGCATGACACAGCCTCATTTCTTGAAAATATCAACACGCACAATGAGACAATTGCATGCATCCCTAAGCCAGAAGAATCATTGATGCACGTACATGCGTTCATGTACTGGTACAAGAAACACTGTACTAGTATTGTTTTACTGACTAGCATTATTTGCGTAAACACCCACCTTCGTCACCAATTACATGTTAATTTTCCCTCTGAAACGACAACGCTTCAACGTAAAAAAGTGAAACTAGTGAAAGGTTTCTCCTCCATGTACATGTATCACTCTGCTTTATCATTGGCGACACAGAGTCTTTTTTTAGACTAGAAGATCAGTTTTCGAGAAAACCCAGTGGGATGGGCTAATCGGAGTCTAGGCCAGTACGTAACCCACCACACTATCAAATGACTGACTGCATGTAAAAAATCAAGGTAATAGTGTTGAGACTATATTCGAAAATTGGCAAGTTTATTTAGTTTTTCACGTGGAACATCAGAAAGTACAAGAGTGTTATATTAATACGATTGATTGAGCTCAGCCCAAGTGCTATTTAATATCGACTCAATCACTTTGTATTGGGTGCGTTACGTGGCTACTTTTTTTGTATCTGCCTAACAAGATGTGATGGATTAATCATGAGATCGTTTCACGCCGTGTATCATCCAACTCGCTGTGGAATATTTGTAATTACTCTGATGTTGTATGTGGATGATTTTTATTCTCCTATACCTTACTGCATGTAATAGTAGTACTTAGTGCGTTCTTTGTCGAAAGAGAATAGTGTCGTTAGATTTTTATGTGTAGCTGGAAATAAGTCCTGTATACTGTCTCTCCATATTAATTAACACTATGAGAACAAAAATTTCCTTCTAGACGTGACGATACTTATCCTTACGACAGAGCAATTATCTAGATTGCCGATGCCGTCAGTTACAAGACCTTGGGCTCCGAACGTTTCTATTCGTTGGGCCCAAAGGTCTCCAACTCCAAATTGGGCTGTTGTTTCTTTGGTAAATTGTCCAATCTAACCATCGATGCGGGTGGCCCCGCAAGACTAATTAATGCCGAGCTCTAAGCGAATTTATTTGGCGCTAATGATGACGAGCAAATCGCATTAATGAAGCTTCTGTGAAGTCTCGGCGCCCAGGAGTATCTTAGATACTTCATTCCTGGAGAACTTGTGCTGATAATACTAGTAACAATCAAGAACTGAAGTTTGTGTACCTGATTTTGTTACCTGTCGGGTACGTCATTAAAAAAATTTGGGTAACATATAATTAGAAGTACATGCTTTATTTAGCGAGTCATTGAGGTGTCTAAGCTTTGATATAGGAGATCTTGAGTTGCAGTTATTTCTGCCTTGTCATATCCTTGCCAGTCTGCGTCCCCTCCTAAATAGTTTCTGACGATCTCGGAGAGTTTGGCAGTGGCAATTTCGTTCAGTCTCTCTATTGTCTTTAGTTTCGTGGACAGATGTTCTGATTCTGTTGTCACTGCTTCGTTCCCGGTGAATGACCTGGTTAGAATACAATCTGTAACCTATAAAATTATGTCAGTTTGCAACAGATTGCATCCATCAAACATTGCGCACCACTTTCAGTCCATAGTATGCGCGTAAATAATTGTTACAGAGCTCAATACTTCTACTAAAACGTTGAACGGATCCATTAAGTAATTGATCTGTTGCTGTGTCACCGGTTTGGCTGGCCATATATAAGACTTCGCCTAGGCGAGCGTGAATCTGTCTTGAAGTCAGGAGAGCTGAATGAGAAAGGCCAATAGGAAAACTGACATTCCATGCAAAAGGAGCCACTAACAACACCTCTTCTAGGGCGAAGATGGCTTGTTGGTACAAACCTTGCGATACGTATAAATCTGATATTTCAGACCATGCCTCCGCATCAGTCGGTGATGATTCTAGAAACCGAGTAAGAGCACTGATGGCCTCCGTAATTCTCCCAAGAGATTTTAAGAGAGCAATGCGTCTTTTTGATATAGGCTGCAATGGTTAATAGATTTTAAGAAGATTTTAGCGACAATTACCATGTTAGTGGGATCTTTCTGTAAAATTTGTTCATATTCTTCGAGAACAGGTTGGAGCTCTGAATCATTGTGTGCAACAGCTTCCTTGAAGATTCCAGTTAGCGCCATCAATCTCTCGTTATCGGCACCAAATCTTTGAGTGAGGCGTTCAAGGCATGTTTTTGCTGACTTTTCATCACCCGTCCGCAGGCAGGACAAGACAAGATTCTCAAGGGTAGTCCATAGCTCTGATGATTCGCCCTTTGACCAGAGACCTAACGAGATTCCAGAAGGTGGTGTATCCTGTACATATGATGAGGCTTTTTGTGAAACTCGTAAGGCAGTTGAGTGTGAGAGATGTGCTGAAGAATGTGAGAGTGCAGTTGACATGGTAGCTATAACTTAGAAGCAAGATACAATCACTAGCTGATACCTGGTATCAACGTGTATCTAGTTCCCAAGTTTATGGTTGCAATGTTCGCGTTAGTCTGACTGTGTGTCCTTAGGCCACCCCAACTGTTATGCTGATAATTCCCTGCCCTTGAACAACGTAGTGGAACTCTCTATTATATACCTATTACGACGATTTCCTGCGGGCCAACCATTTGTTTATGATCATCTCGTCATGATTACTTATCGACCATTAAAATTTGAATTTGTCGGAAATAGCGCCACTTAATAGTAAAGGAGGTCTCTTAGCTTTGAGCTAGAAAACCGAGAAGCAACACAGCCGTTAGAGCGGGCTCCTATGACAGCATTACTGAATCTCCCAGTAGAAAAAAACAAGATTTTGTGCATTCGTGGCGATGTATGAAACTCCAGCATTCCACCATCAAGCAATGCCTATACTAACCTTTCTCCAGGTTTGAGAAATCCTTGTATGACCTTATTCGAGGTTTACGGAATCATAAAGGAAGCGAGAAGGAGTACGTTCAGAACAGCTTAAAAGAATGTAGGGCAGAAATACAAGGACAGGATATGGGTAAGTCTTACTCATTTTCGTAAAGGTCTAGAATTAACTAGATTCGTAGACTTAAAAGCTACAGCTTTACTCAAGCTAATCTATCTCGAAATGTTCGGGCACGATATGTCTTGGGCTGCTTTTCATGTACTAGAAGTCATGTCCTCTACAAAATACCTGCAAAAACGAGTTGGATATTTAGGTGCAGTGCAGAGCTACAGGCCAGAAACTGAAGTCTTAATGTTGGCTACCAATCTTCTTAGGAAAGTATGATATCTGTTCGACTGAGATACGTGCAATACTGAAGAATGTTAAGGATATAACCTCAACTTCAGTGCCAACCATGACACTACCAATTGTAACTTTGCCTCATGTTATCACTCCTTCGCTCGCGCTCTCCACCTTATCCGATTTGCTTCCGCGGTTGAATCACTCAAACCCCGCTATTCGAAAAAAGACAATTGTGACTCTGTATAGATTAGCTCTAGTCTATCCAGAAACATTAAGACCAGCATGGCCAAAGATAAAAGATAGGCTGATGGACGAGGGAGAAGACCCTAGTGTCACTGCTGCAATTGTGAACGTGGTCTGCGAGCTAGGTTGGAGACGACCTTTGGAATTTATTTCACTAGCTCCAAGGCTCTTTGATCTCTTGGTAAATGGTGGAAACAATTGGATGGCTATAAAGTTGATAAAACTTGTGGGTTCTTGCCAAAACTTTTGCTCCTGTCCGTAATAACTAAACTAAAACAGTTTGCAACTCTAACACCACTAGAACCGAGGCTTGTGAGAAAGTTGACGCCCCCTTTAACTTCTATCATTCGAACGACGCCAGCAATGTCACTACTTTACGAATGCATTAATGGGATAATACAGGGAGGCATTTTGGAAAATACTGATGACAGTGACAGGGGTGAAGAAATTGCATCTCTCTGCGTTTCCAAGCTCCGTGGAATGATTATGGTCGAAGGTGATGCTAACTGTAAGTCTGCTATAAGATCTGAAAATCAGTTAATTGATAATAGGCAGTGAAATATGTTGCACTGCTGGCCTTCAATAAAATTGTGGTGACTCACCCATATCTGGTGGCTCAGCAAGAAGATGTCATTATGGAATGCATAGACAGTCCCGATGTTTCGATCAGACTTCGAGCCCTTGATCTAGTCGCTGGGATGGTAAACAGTGATAATTTGATGTCAATCATAGTCCGTCTCATGAGACAATTGAAGAATTCACGCTCTAAAACTCCCGAAGAAATTTATCCTCGCTCTAGTCCTATTGAAATTGGAGCAGATTTTGATGAAGAGTTACCAGATAATTTAATATCACGTGATCTAAACATATCGGAGGGCATTCACTTAACGGAAGACTACAAAGCTAATATTATCAACAGGATACTTGGTATGTGTTCAGGCAAAAATTACGGGGACCTAGTTGATTTTGAATGGTATATTGATATTCTAACTCAACTTATTCGAGACACATCTTCACTTTCTTTCACACAGGAGTCAGGCACGAATGGCAGGAATGTATCAAATTTAGATATCTCAGAACGTGTCGGCGACGAATTAAGGAACGTGGCTGTCAAAGTAAAAGCTGTTCGTGCTCAGGCTACGAGAGCTGCAGAATTAGTATTACTGTCTACCTGCAATGATGAATCCACGACTTCCACTGTGACCAGCAGAGTCCTGCGTCCAATCGCATGGATTGTGGGCGAATATGCTTCAATTTTAGCTACACCTCAAACTACTCTTAATGCTCTGATGCAGCTCATCAAAATATCTCAAGAACCCGATGCGCTCATAATTTACCTCCAAGCTCTGCCAAAAGTCTTTTGCTTGATTTCTGGTGATGACCAAATGCCCTGGACAGCCGAGCGGAAGACTATGATATCACTTATCATGGCCCGCATAATTTATACCTATGAGCCCCTCGCTCTACATCCTGACCTTGAAGTGCAAGAGAGAGCTGTCGAGTTTTCAGAACTACTCAAATTGTCAGCTGAGGCTATTTCAGGTCAAGAGACTCCTGAAGATATCGAACAACAAGGTGCTCCATTGCTTTTAACCCAGGCTATGGCATCTTTGTTTTCCGGGTTGGAGCTCAACTCAGTAGCCCCTGGTGCTCAAAAAAAGGTCCCAAAGCCTGTGGGACTGGATTTGGACCAACCAATTAACAGCTGTCTTGGAAGTCTACTCAAAGAAACTCAACTTGAATTTCTCCAGGAGCCCGAAGAGGATGCGTTTGATAACTATTATCATCAGCCAACTGCCTCGATCTCGATCATTCCTCAACCAGCTGCAAACCGCTTAGTCTCTGGAAGAGAATCATCTCAAACATATCAAAAAGAAAGTGATGACGGCTACTTGGACTCTGATATTATAGCTAGACGGCGAGCAGAAAGGATGGAGCGAAACAAAGATGATCCTTTTTACATAGCCCCCACAGCTGATAAACCGGAAAAGCTGACATCATCTCTGCACAGCATCCTGGAGAACAGTAATGGACTTGATCTTGATGTTGATTCAATACCAATTATGCAGCTAGACCTTGAAAAGCCAAATACTTCAACAAACCAGTTACCAATAACAAAATCTTCCTCAGGCTCAAGAAACAGACAACAGATAGAGGTTGCAGCTGATGAAACACTCACAATCAACGATGCAAATTCTATAAATGGCCTCGATATGACTGATAGCCAACAAAAAATCAAGGCAAAAGCAAAAACACCTTTATTACAGGTAGACTCGAGTCATATTGGTGCATTTTCATTAGAGGGTGATTTCCTCCACGAGCCAACTGAATTTGGACAGCAGAAAGAAGATGCTGAGATTAAACAAGCTCTAAAAGAAGTAGAAAGATTGAGATTGGAGATGCAAAGAGCCAATGAGAGAATTCAAGCCGCTCACGGCGTAGAAGGGACCGTAGTTGTAAAAAAGAAAAAGAAAAAAATAAAGCCTAACCAGGATGAAGGCGGAACGTCAACGTCTACCGGAAGAAAGAAAAAGGTTAAAAAGGCAGTGAAAGATAGTACGGGCAAAGACGATTCCACTACGGAGGGCTTAACAAAGAAAAAAAAGAAGCCTGCACTAAGTACAGAAAAAAGAGAGGATACATAGTTTGATACAAAACAGAATTACATACGTTAAAATTACTCGGATTCGGAAGTAGACTGGGGCCTGTTCAAATACTCGTACTTTTATTAGAAGGCCTACTATGTAAAAAATGAGCATCAAATTATTGTTGCCGCTGAATCCTAAAGGAGATTGTTTTTGACGCTTCCTTAGCCTTTTTACTCTAGTATTTCTGATAGTATCGAGCCGCCAAATATTTTTCTGGGTTTTAACAGAGTCTTCGATCATTGAAACACCCAACTGGGCTATACCTTCAGTGGTCAGCTGAGTTGGCTGACGCATATTTCGCCTTTCTGGGTACATATTTAGCAGAAAAATGAGAGATAGTAACTTTATTCCACACGCTCTCAAAACCTACCGATGACAGCATCACTACCCCCACCACTAAGACCCACTTGATCAACCGGATTCCGAGCAATGTTGGTTTCTGAGACGGTATCCTAGGGCGAGACGAGCGCCCACATTAGAATTAAACTAAATACTGAGTTTCTCATTGGTCGAGATGCCCAATATCAGTTCGTGGGACCCCTGGCTCTCCACAAGTACATGTAACTGCGAAGCGCCTTGCCTTCCTCATGCGTCGACTTTTTGGCGCTACAGTATGAATGCCCTCGGCCGTCTGACCAGCGCATATCTCATCACGACGTCCAATAGATACATGGACCCAGAACAATGCATCCACATGAAAGCCCCCGGTGAGAATGATGCACCGTGGCATCTTCTGCGTCTCTCTCCTTCACATCCCTTGGTGTCATTGGACATCAGCCGAAGAGTCTCTGTGCGGTAGGCTAGTCAGACTCTCATCCTCGGTAGGGGTGGATAGATACTCGACTAATAAGAGCATAGGTGGACATGCGACTACCTTCAAGCCACTCCCAGGATTCCTACGAGGCCGTTTCGCTGCATAATAAAGGATGATCGGCTGACACTGCCGAGTTGAGATGCTTTCTCGGGTGCTGCAGGGAAGTGGTCCGGGCCATCATACTTGATGACATGTATCGGGTCCCCCAATTCATGACAGCTGCCGAGCCGCGACTTTCATTGGCTCTCTTTCTCCTGTTGGGACTTACCCGTGAATGTTTTCAGATTCCAACCAAGACAGATCGACTTCGTCTTGTTTGACTTGTGCAGTTCAAGCGAAGAGGAAGAGAGTTAGGCCCCGAATATAGTCTTATCAGACCTTCTATGGGTGAGTCTTGAACCAATCTGCACGTACGTCGGTACGCGCAGTCGTGACGTGAACTGAGCCTATGCTAGAGTTGACTGCATCAGGACGTCACAGGAGACCGAAATTTGACACGTGGCCCAGATCCGACTCATATTTCGATACGTGATACTATCCCACTCATGTTGTGAACGATTGAATAGAGTTTAGCGGTAGGTCACACCAAATATCCTCCATGTTGAAGCTAACCAAGCAACATTCCTAGGCAACAGACCTACTCCCCGATCACCTCTCAATTCCAGGTTGTGAGCAGTGGTCGAAGCTACAAGTCGAAGCATTTGCATACCGATTTTATCAGCCTCATATGGTTCGTCGGTTTGAGCAAAGCCACAATCCCTCTGATACGCCGACCTCGGAAACTAGAATTAGTCCATTAGACTGATGAGAGTGTATGGTTCCGCCTCGTGACTTCTCTCTCGTGCGAGTATGCATTCGACTGCTGATCATGGCGTAAGACATCACAAGAAAGGTAGTCTTTTTAGAGCGAGGGTCTAGATAAGAAAATTACTGCTGCTCTCATGATGAAGATGAATGTATAAATGCCTCCTGATCCCCGGCACACGAATCAGTCTCTTTCTACTCCACTCGAGGAGGTAAAAAGTAGCAACTTGAAGGAAGTCAAACTAAAGTTGAACGATGGGTGAAATTTGGAAATGAAGTTTCGATCTCTCCGGCATGTATGAGGATCTAGTAACTTACGGTAGAGCTCATCGACAAAATTTGGTCTGTTATTTTTGCGTTGGGTGTGAGAGATGCTCGAGTAGTGGCACGAATAGCGAAACCATCGGCGTCGCTCTCAATAGCCACTTGTTGAGGATAAAACAGAAAGGGTATACTCAATCTTACACTCAGATGATATGTTTTTAGAAGAAACAGGACTCGTGCTCCATCTTGCCCGCAAGTAACGATTTCACGAATGGATAAACTCTATGATAAATGGCCAAGTTTGTCTAGACTCTCTATCGACTCACGAAAGATCGAACGTATTGTAGAAGTCTATCCAGAGAGAACCGCAGAAAGATCTCGTGGGCGCTCGTAGATGTAGCAGCTACCGCCAAGTGCGAGATGAGTTCGGAGTGGAAGATGTCGCGGGGACTCGACACCACCGGCCACAAACCTTCGTACGAGAGACTCAGAGGATCGATCATTTGTCAAGAACCGCAGACTGGCAGTTTTCTCCATGATCTGATGATGTCTCGTGGGATTTGCATGCAGAGAGGGAGTCAAGAACGAGCCCATCGCGTGCATCAAAGTGCTGTACGTGTACTTTGAGCGGCCAGCTGAGTCACTGCGCCTCCAATCTCGTCAACTCGGCTTCAGCTATCGCCATCCACCATCTATGACACGGGCTCATCTTCTACAATGGTCACGGCGGTGTGTCGGGATGAGTCTCAGTGCGTCCAGGTCTGCCGGGCGGCAGATCCGCGCAATTCAATGCGACCATGCGCATGCAAGCGGGACGAGAGCTCATGGCTCTGCTCGATGTGCTGCGCGCCGCATTACGTGCGGTGCGCAGCTTGGTGCGGTGTGTGGTGATGCTCCCGGAGGATTGCCAAAGGGGTCAACTGTGCGAGTCGAGTCTCTGCGCGCAACGTCATCACCATCGATGGCGACCAGTGAAAATTCGACCAGACCAAGCCAGCTGGATTTAATACTTACACGGCCAGCCAAGGATGGCCGTGTCTGGATTGATTTGTGAGGGCTATGGGTGTCATATCAAGGGCTTCTTCGTGTAGCTGTGTGAGAAGAGGGTCGATGTTGAGAGGTGGCAAGGACGCAAGACGCGTAGCTATAGAAAATCCGTGGGCACGATGTTGTAGATCTCTGGAGCAGGGGCGAGATGAATGTGTGAAGCATTAAAGGCTAGGGCCTGGTGTTTGTTTCGCTGAATCATGAAGACGAATCAAGTGGATGTAGATTTATCTTCTCTCTTACTTTCGCTCGCTCAGGGTATGTCATCTACGTACATACAAAGACACACAAATCACCTCTTCATCACACATACATCCGGCTGACGTCTTGGTGATATTTCTGCTCATCACCATGTTCTTTTCACGCACGCTCTATTTAGTCTAGGGCCGCAAGGTCGAAAGGATACAGGCTGTGGATCCTCTAAGATGCGCACCTCACCTCACGACCCTACGACACAGTGCGTGCCTCATTTTTACACCCAGAATAATGTCTCGCACCGGGTGGTACATGCATTTCACTTGCATGATTCCGGCCGCCGGCATCTCAGCCACTGATTCTGCATTTCCCGGAAGATTTCCTCAGAGGAAAGTTGGCCGGCAATTCTGGGAGTCCGATCTGCGACGGCAGTCCTTGACGCCCCGACGCTTCCTGACGGAGCTCTTTTGCCTGGGAGCAGCAAGCAGCTGACGTCGTCGCATGCATTGACGCGATTGATCGCTTCGCCCGGCGCGTCGGGCTGAGGTCTTCCATGCAGCGCGGGACAGAGACGAAAGCCCTCTCTCGGTGATCGCCGAGCAGCTTTCTAAGTATCGATGCCGACCGGGTGATCACGAGTACCACGCGACAGCCCACGTTGCAACACGCGGGATTACGATGCGAGCGCTTTGTCGAGCGTCTCTTTGCTCATTGCCTCGGGTTGCTTTTCATCACCCCATCTCGAGATGATTTCGCTACGTTGATATTAGTGTTGGATTGCCATCTGGTGCGCGTGTTGGTAATGGCTCCATTGAGGGAGTTGTTGAAAAATGATATTACTATATCTTGCATATAGTACCAAGCATTGGTTTCATATCCTGGTCATACTTCTGACTAGACGAGTGTTTATGTTTTAGTCCTATTTCATTATTATACGCGTCTCTCACTTCACGTTATCCTATCATTCTGTATTGAGTATAGGTATTATCATTGCACTGTCATTATCCTGACGTATTGTGTGCTATGTTCATACACTGTATTGCTTAATGCTTTATTGCTTTCTGTTGTATCATCTAGCGACCTCATGTACATCTGTATTTGTACTATCTGTTACAGAACGTTGCTGTTACAGATAATGTTGGCGCTTTTGGTATGACTTGCTTCATGAGTCAATCTGTAATATGTGAAATCACAGTATACATGACTGTTGAGACATATATTCAGAACACCACATAAATACCGATAAGCAACCATAAGATATAGACTAAGCATTCTTGTTACTACGTCTATCCATCTTATCAGGTTATATTCTACCGAACATTTCAATATATTTATTATCAGTTTATCATCAATTCTTCTGGTTACAATCATTGAGATATCTTAGTTTATCGGTCTAATCGCCGACACTGATTCCGCATTATATACAACCCAAATTATACCCTATAATTTCAACAGGGGTTTCCATGGGCGTGGAGATAGGATGTGGTGAGTACAGGGTTTGGAGATACCTCGACTCTCTCACTGTCCGAACGCTTCTTGCTACTTTTCGGCTTTCAATGGAACTGGATCGATGGTGTTGAGGTGACTCTTGAAGCCTTTTTTTTTCGAGATGTGTCATTCAGATTGGAAATCCTAGGGCTATTGTTGATGAGTAATTTTATGCCGCTGAAGATCGGGGGGGTCTTTGCTATCAGGCTGTACGCTGGGCTTTTTATTTCGTGATCCTCCTTCCTTGAAAATTCCTGATTTGCGATACTTCGACCTATGAAGACTGAGCTAGGTAGCACAAACATGTCTCATGGTGAGATTATCTGCTTGATATGGTGAGCTCAAAATCAATAGGGTCCCACTTGCAACAGTATTCGGTGTCTTTCATATTTGAGGCGATGTTGAAAAAAACGCACGATTTAATTTATTCATGAATTGAGTATGTGGCTAAGATCAACTTGTGAAATCGTTTTTTAGGACGAAAGACGGATTTTTCTTTTCGCTGAATCTTGGAATTTTCGGCGCCTGTGTAAGAATGGTTCTCATTTTATCATCAACATACCCTTGAATTAAGGTAGAGATTAAGCAAACAGTCAGCGGGTACCTTTAAATCCTTGACTGAATCGATGAAACTGCTCTTGAATACATAGGCTCCTACTGGTGAAATTCCCTCAGCCACTTCAATATATCGCAAGAAAGCCAGCCATCTATCAACTTCTTTTTTGCGCGGTTGATGACAACGACCAAATACCATACTGGATACAATTTCTAGGATGCGGAAACGACCTAAAAATTGTGTATTTCTTTTGGGACGACTGGAGATTAATTCTCTGCCAAAATTCTCTTTGGATTGATTTGATTAAAACTTGCTTCGGTATTGAATGTTTTGTTGGTTTGAAGGGTGATGTTGTTAAATGGTGCCAACCCGGATTCTATGAACCTCTTGGTAGATCAAATATGGTAGGTTTGTCCGTGATATCAACAAGCTTAAGTGCGCCAGTTCATTTCTCTAGAGCCCCCCACACCAAGCTCATAAATTTTATCGATAATTTTAGACTATTTCTCTAGTATGATGCCTCTAACACTTGACGCAGAGCATATACCCTTCTGTTCTCAGCCATTCCTTCAGAGCTGAAGCCATCGCTTTTTGGTGGATAGAAAGCGCAAGAGAGTTGTAGAGAATAATTTCGAAGTAATGCTATTAGTTCTAACAGTATCATTAAAAGCCTTTACAATCATTTGAAATTTTAGTTCATCCTTTTCTGAGAGCTGATTTCCTCAATGATAGTAACAAATGCTTGCTCATGGTGCCTTTAATCGTTAATATTGAGTAAGCTGCTTGAACCGGTACGTACTTTGTATTCATGTCTAGATAGATTTTGTTGAAATTCATTCTAATAAAACTTGTCTCCACGTTGTAAATTATAAGGTTGGCTGGAAAATTCAAAGGTATTCCTTTCTACATGCGCAGAAGTACCACCAAGATACTTCGTCGTTTGGTTTCCAGCAACCTGACGGAGTATTGGAGCGTCACCTTGAAGATCTGTGAAATCGGTCTTTTATGAAGTAGTTGCAGCTGTTCTCGATTTGAAATTTCGGATTATGAGGCTGAAGTGCTGGATCACTCATCTGACAAAGAGGATAATGTACAACGTGAATCAATTTTGCATGAGGAGAGGTGTCACAATCCTTATACATGAATATGCCTTGCACTATTTCGATGCCGCGGGAGGAATATATGTCTGAACTCGCGTGTTATTCGATGCTTGGTTGTGGATTCCTTATGAACTAGTTCATTATCCAAGTTACAAAGAATAATCATCATCACGTCCATGCCACTCAGGCAGAGTAGAAATAGGGTATCGCAATCGACAATGTAAATTTCATACCCCGATATGGAGATTAATATTACATGTATATGCACTTTTGACGCTCGTGATTCTTGTGAAATACGTTTATCCAACTCCAACTCTAACTTGAGCTTAATACTCGAATCAAGGGGAGTATCTCTGGCCGCTTTTTGGAAGGCATCATACTGAGCTTGAGTGACTTCAAATTCCGTGAAAGACGTTTGAAAGCTATCTTGAAAGATAGAGGGATATATCTTCCGGCCTTGGAGAAGTTTCATGATCTATGCCAATAATATGATGGATGATATATTGGCAAGTTTGTTTACTCTAACTTGACCATCTCAGCGGAATATCCTATCAGCATTTAATAGAAAAACCGCTTGGCCATCTCTCCACTGCATCAGCTTTATCGCAAAGAATAGAAGTCAAAATCTTTATCATTCTCGTTTTCGATTCCTTCAATTTCAGTAATGTAGCGACGTATCTTGCGAGTAAGCTCATCTATCCACTTCTTTTCATGATCGTCTCTGTTTTTTTGCATATTGATTCAGTAATCTTTGCCCTGGCCAATCCTAATTCTTTTGTCATTTATTTCGTTTTTGATGTGTGACCTACGGTTAATTCTGGAATTGCTCTAGAGCTCTCGATCAGCAAAGAAGACTATTACCTTGGCCGCCCCTTTTTACCCCACACAACAGCAATTACTAGAAACATCGGCTGGAAACTCTGCGGATCTGACAAGTCGTGCCCTCTAGTACTGAAGCAGAGTTGCCACCACTAACGGAAACATGCCAGCAAATAGATTGGTCCCGAGGAAGTAACCTCAAGATAATTGAACTCAGATAACATGCTGAGTGAATGGATCGTAGCTTGATACTGCCGATACATGAAGTCTACCATCTCACTTGTCAAGAATCATCCTAAACACAAGCGCTCGAAGTTCCATAAATGAGGAGTAGTATATGACAGCAAAAAACTTACGGATTCGCAGAGAGAGCCTGTCTGAATGGGTAAGATTCTGAAAGCGTATCTTCGTATACTGAACATGTATCCTCAAATTCCTTTTAATGCTCTCTTGCTCCAATCTTTTAACCCACTTTTTATCGCGTTGAATTCAGCGGATAGCCGAGAGCTTGGTATGAGACTCTCTCTCTGTGTCAGAGACTTTTGGGGCATTAAGCATTTTCCGACATGAAAATCTCCAGTAGTGATATATGCTGATCGAGATCCAGGCTCATGACAAAGACATCTGCATCGCATTTGAAGATTCGTTGACGCCGCCACTCGTCCTCGAAACTTGACCGGGCAAGGAATGGAAAGCTAGAGTCCGTCGGTTTCGATTCTTGTCTTTTTCATGGAACTGGTGTCTTTGTTCCCTTACTGGATATACATGTATACACGAATATTACACAGGAGACTGGCTTTTAGCAACAAATGATTCCCCCGTGATCCAATGGTGCATGCGAGCCTATTTCCTACGTCTACACGTATACCGCTAGGAGTGGTAGAGGTATTCCTACTGAGCTTTTTCCCACAGGGTTTCCCTTGGCCCGTGGCCTTCGAGTCATGGCGAATGCGTTCCTATCCATTCAATCCGATGTAACTAACTGGCTCAAACGTAGGTATCGGGAAAAGTCGGGCACTGGATTGACACTGCTGTAGCTTGGAGGATTATGTATTCTAGATATCCTTCATACGTCCACCAACCACACGGGATGGTGCCCTGGCCCATATCAGACGATAAATAGTACACACACACACACACATATACAGCTTCTCTTCATGCCAAAAATTCTTCTTAAATTCAAGTGCTTAAGTGTAATGTACTATACATCGGGTGTTTGTTTGCACTTAAATAATATTAATTCAAAGCTCACAATACTTTAAATATATTTTTTTCGAGTAGTTAACTAACGTTGACGTCCAATATCACGGAGCCGGCCACACCAGTGAGCAGGTCAATATTTCTTGGCATTTCCTCACATCAGTAAACGGTTCAAAATTCTCTGCGCACAACGCCCAACCGTGCCGATAGAAAGAAGGGCCATCTTTCACTGTAATCGAATAATACTTGTAGACTTTTGATAAGGCAATCATGAAAATAACTTGATATGGTTCCGTGTAAATATTCCAAGACTTTTTGTCCAGCTCAGTGGCTTTGCCAGCTCCGTGATATTAGACGTGAGCTGTAATTGCTGGGCGTGTGACGATGATTTGATTTGATTTGATTTTGATTTGATTACATGTCGCATCAGGCTTACGCCCTACACCCAATAGGCGTGATACAGGTATGTGATCCATAGGGGCTCACTGCTACCTACATGACTGGCTCTACTTGCCAGATAATCTTTATGATATAGAAAGAAAGTGAATAACGAAAACATGGTGTTCGAACAAAGGCGCCCTGCGCCTTGTCCTAATTTCCCAAAACTTAACTAAAGGGAAAACAGTTGATGCCCCTGGGAAAATCTTATGCCTCCCTGTCTGTAGTTTGTGCGCCAAAACATCTGGTTACGGACACGAATTCAAGAAATTTCTCCCATCCATTTCCTGCTTGCATTTCGCTTGCCCTTGGGGGGGGTTCCTGTTTCGCTCTTCTCCAACGCTAGAGAGCTGATTGGCATTCTGCAAAATGCCGCGGGCGTCTTTCTCGACCGCATTCGCACTTGCCATCGATATTTTCATGCTTGAATCTTTCATGATATTTGGCGAAATCGCCGTGTCCTGTTCTTGCGGCTATCAATCTGTGGTATGCCCATCTAGGTAGGGCAAGCTCTGGAGGTCTCTTCCGGGTCATCTCGAGATCTAACTCCATATAATCCCTGGGTCGATTTTCTTGCCACCATGATGATACTAAATCGTCCGCGCGCTCCCTGGCGAACCTGTTTAGTGATGCAAAGGTGTACTTTAGGCTGCGATTCACTTCTGTGGAGTTTGTCGCATTTGTTGCCTCGTCTGGGAGGTCCTTTAGAGCTGCTTTCGCAATCTTATCGGCCTTCTCCTTTCCCTCCATTCCTGAGTGTCCCGGTATCCACCGGATTTCAACTGCTTGATGTCTTTGACAGTCTAAAACAAACCTGTCAACTATTCCTTGGAAGAACCTCGACCTGCCGCTACGCAGAGCCTGGGCTGCTTCCGAGTTATCTAAGAGTACCTTGATTGGGTTAGTTCCCGCGACCCTTATTGCTGCTTTAAGCGCTTTCTGGGCCCCTAAAATTTCGACGTCGTAAGCCTCTGCACCCCACAACGGGCCTGCGTCGCTTCCAATCATTTGTCCTTCTCTGAAAAGAGTGTAGCCCCATGCCGATTTTGCCCAGCCACAGGACGAACCGTCTGAGTACGCACACACAGTGTTTGTTGACAAGTTCTTTATCCATCGTTTAGCCTGCCTAGCTTCAGTTTGCTTATCGAGTCTCCCTGACTGGCTGTTTCGTTCCGCTTTTGGGCTGAAGAGTTTGCTGGTCTCCACGACAGCCGGCACGGACTTAAAGCTGGTCTGCAGTCGTGTGAGATATCGCTCCGGATTCTTGAACGCACGGCTTTTCTGTCCTGCGCGTAGTCCTAGGCGCCTGATAGTTTCCTTTGGCCTTCTTGAGATCTGATTACCAGGGGATGCCTTGTATCTAATCTCTGGATTCGCGTCGCGGCTCTCAATTGTCTTTGTTGGAGGATGATTGTTGCCGGAGGAATGCCTGACCCTATGTTTAGAGCCTTGTTTGGAGTCGTTCGCCATGCAGGTAATGCAGCCCGGACCGTGTGACAATGATTGATTGATTGAATTGATTGAATTGAATCGTAACAGGCACAAGCCCTGCACCCAGAAGGCGTGATACGTGTAGGTGATCCCTAAAGACTCAACACTACATACATTCTCTGACTATTGCTAGCCAGTGTTTGCTAAAA
>JAKRRZ010000150.1:0-29985 GCA_022627015.2 Podosphaera aphanis
GTAAAAACAATATTAACTATCGCTGGAAAAAGTTGGGGAATTTTGGTGTTCCCCGCTCATAAGATGAGCGGCCTGTAACTCAGGACGCTTCATCGGAGGATCGGGGGTAAGTAAACCCCGCGATTATCCAGATTACAAGATACTAGGTTGAGAGTTGATCTATGACTAAGATCTGTATCTATTGTTATGTAATCCTAAATTAGCGCGTCAGATCTGTTAGCGTATTTTGTATTAGTAAGGAGTTTCGGGGGAGAGAAATAAAAACAACAACTTACATCAGACTCAAGAAACTTACCAGGCATTCTGTGATAAAGATTACGGGCGTGCTTTGAGTTCAGAGTCTACCGTCAGTACTTTTGTTAATCGTAGAGGTAAACGCACACGACCCCGCGGGACCTTTTCGGCCATCCATCCTTGCGGCCGCCCCGGTTGTCCGCGCTGAGCGCGAGGGAAGTCCATGGGGCGCGAGTCCGAAGGGGTTCCTGCCATGCACGTTCCGCGCGTCCAACCGCGTCGTGCTCAATGCCGGACACCCTGGATCACTCTACCAGGGACTTGGGGCGGCGTATACAAGCATGCATTCATGAAAGTAACATAAATCGAGGTCATGTTCAATCGCTACAATCCCAAGTTATACTCCTCTTCCCGACTGGATTGACCTATGGAATCTTCTGCCGCCCCACGTGTCCCGATACGAATACTCTGCAGGACGTGTGATTGTCGGTTATCGCTTAACTCCCGACCACACGTGTTTCGCTTTCGTTCATAGTCGAGAATTCAGCAGGAACCGACAATTACATAAAGATCAAATTCTTCTTTGTCGTTGATAAAGGAACTACTTTCGTCATCCTATTTTCCTTCCCTAACTACTTCCAAAGACAGTCATACCCCAATTCTAATTGTCTATAAACGTCAAATTAAAATACATCTTGATATATCGTCAGGTAGAAATTACAGCTGAAAAGTAATAAGGCCATTAACGCCATTGAAAATACATGATCTGAGCCGCTAAACTAGAGCATTTTGGTATTTGGAGACGGTAAGCCCGAAATCGTAACAGAGAAGAAAAGTTTAAGGTAAGAACCAACCACCTTTCTTCAATTGGCCTGGAACATAAAGTGCTTCTTGACGCATCTGAGGATTGTTAAGGCCTTGAAGCATTATGCCTAAGCGGTGAAAGTCGATGGGTTTGAGAATCCATCCATCAAAGCTAGTGGGGTTAGTCACCGGACACATTTTTTTGGAGCAACGTACCCGCTCTGAATGTAATCAAACCGACTATTCTCGTCTAAGGTGTAAGAGATAGCGATAATGGGAACACGTTGTTTAGAATATGGTGTATATTCAGAGGCAGCTCGGTGTTTTGCTTCCTTTTCTGCGATACGTATCATCCTTGTAGATAAGACACCGTCGACAAAGGGCATCTAAAAAGAACACTTAGTAAAGACTGCATGATCAACTAGATCCGAGATATCTTACCTTTAACTCCATCAGTATAACATCAACCTTTGCAGGATTTAATGCGAAGCAATCGTGACACTCTTGTCCATCGTGAGCAACAATGACAGAGTAACCAAATTGTGACAGCTTGTCTTCAACCAATCTTAAGCTCACAAGATCACTATCTGCGATAAGGACATTAATCTGCGTTTGGTCCACGTATGTCTGACGATAGATGCTCTTATCTTGTTGCGAATTAGATTCATAATATGCAAGGGCGTGATTTTCGCTGTTTTGGCCTATCGTCGTTGAATCGTCAACATCAGTCTGATCGTTATTGTAAGCTTGAGACTCAGATGCAGGTCGTCTCATCGGGATTACGGCTGGTTGGAGGTGACCAGGTGTGTAAGTAGTAGTAGAGCTGTTAAAGGCTGGTGTTGAAGTTGTACTTTTGGTCCTCGTCTCGGCCAAAGGTTGTGGCGTGAAAGTTGGACTCTTCTCTGGCACGGGTGGGTTAGTATTTGATGAGACAGAATCATCCACACTTTTTGCACACTTATATGGCAACTCTACGGTGAAGATTGTTCCTTTCCCAAGCTCGCTAGTTACTTGAATTTGACCGTTAATGGATCGTACAAAAGTTGCAACGACAGAAAGCGTAACATTGCCCCTGTTGCTTTCACTACTCTGATTTGGGGAGGCTCTGTGATTGGGAAAGGGCCATTTCTCCTCTGTTTGAGCTCGTTCAAATTCCTGAAAAGTATCCTGAATCACGTGAGTAAGTCTGAAAAGAATGGAATGATTTGCTTACATCAAGTTCCGCCTCTGACATACCAGGACCAGCGTCTTGAACTCTTAGCTCTACATAAGATGTTTCTGCCTGAACACGGATAAGGTTTACGTCGACTTTCAAGCTTTGTGAAGATTTAAAGCCGTTACGAATAAAGTACAACATTACTTGTTTGAAGCAGTCTGCGTCGCCGATAACTGTTGTCGGAAGTGCTTCATGAATTGAAACAGTAAGGTCGAGAGATTTTCTTTGCGCTTCTTTCTTTAGAGCATCGAGGACTCGTGTTGCTAAAGGATATTGTCAGTCAAAGAGACCGAAAAAAAATCATGACCGACCTGCTGCTTTCAGATTAAAAGTGTCATCCACGGAAGCTGATGTGGGATCGTTTACTGTTTCCTTTTCGTTCTCTTTCTCCCTAGGGGGTGATGATTTCATCCTCCATGTCTCGGCAAATCGGCCATATACTAAGGCCAAAATAGATGCAGTATCAACTAAAAATATGCATTAGATTTGAATGTTGTGCGATTTAGGACTTACGTTGATCTTCGGTCCACTCCCTACTCGTATTATTAACAGTTTGAACATATCGACGAAAGCTTTGACGAGGTTCAAGATATTGGTCTTGTCCTTTATATATCTTTTCAGTTGGGTTACTATACAAGTTAGTTGTCAGATTTGAAGTTGTAGCAGTTCTCATTGATTCTACATCTAGATTGAGTAGTATTTACGAGGGGATACTTGACGAAAATTTAACTTACCCAGCCCAGTTCACATGCCTTAATTGACCTTTTCTAAAAAAGACAAGGAAGTCATTTTCTTGTCCAAAATTTAGTGGAACAATTAAGATTCCACAAAGTGCTTGAATGCGGTGAGCCCGAACGAGTTTAGGAAAATCATTCCGTACGCAGTGGGTAGATGTGATTCGATCGATGCGGCATGACTGGAAATAGCTTATGACAGACGATGCCTCGTCAAAAGGCTCCATTCTTCCAATGGCTCTTACTTTTTTGTCAAGGCTGAGAGCTGCAAAATCTGCATCCACAAGTGATAACAAGTCGCCAGTCGGAGAAAAAGAATTATTTTGGAAACTTTTTGGAAGTTTTCGAGCCATGACACGTCTTGTAGCTGTGATCCGCTGTATAACAGTGGCTGCACAGTCACCCTATTGATATCAAAAAATTAGCCTCATCGACAGATTGAATAATGCTATCAAAGACGAGCGTAAATCATTAACCTACAATGCTCCGGCAAAGATCTCTTAGGGGTAAAGATATACGAGCTGGATGTTCGCCATATCCATGACAAGCAATTAAGCCCCACAGATCATTATCTATCACGATTGATATGGTGACAGTTGACCGAACGCCCATATTTTGAAGGTATTTGATATGTATTGGAGAAATTGCCCGGAGGTAAGAGTGAGTAAGATCTAAGGGTACCCTGAAATCAGAATCATCTCGGCAAACCTAAAGAAATTAGCAATGAACACTGGTGATCTTATTTTACGAGATGGTGGGAGAAGACGAACAAGTCTAGATGTCTCAGATTCGCGATCGTATAGGATACGTATGCGGTTGATTTTGTATAACTCTCGGGCCTGAGGTGGAATATCCGAAGCTGGATAATGCAAGCCTTTTCAAAGTTAATTGGGAAGATTTTAACAGGTAAATGGACTACTGACCCCGAAATAAATCTTTAGAAGCCCGAGGATTGACCAACTCGGCATCAACGCAGCCATTTTTTTGGTTATCGAAGCGATAGAACATAACACGGTGGAATCCGATTAAATCGGATATAATTCCTACAACTACATCTGCGAGTTGTTGTATGTCTTCACAGTTGTCCATCTGTGCCTGTGCCTGGGAAAAACAGCTGAACATGTCGAGAGAAGTGAAGATCTGATTATCTTTCTGTTGCACAATTTCTAAAGCTGGAAGAGGTAGACTACGTTTAACTGTGGAGAGCTTGATTTCCTCTGGTGAGTGATCCAAGTCCCCACAGTATACGGGAACCTTGGGTAAGGCTCTAGCTTGGTCGACATCTTTTATGTAGAAATCCTCTGAATAGTCCTCAAACTCGCAAATGACTAAGCCTTCGACATTAGGAGCCGGATGCATTGAGCACCACTAGGGTGAAAGATGAGCATACGAGCATTTAATGGTTGTGTATATTTAAAATGGACTTACTAAACGGCAATCAGGTTCATAGGGAAATGTAAGTGAAAGGTTAAAAATCTGGGCTGGTGTTTGCGTTTTTGTCGAAGCATAAGTGCTGGCGTTTTTCAGACAATGATCCACACGTACCATCAGGTCATGGCGGGCATCTTCCTTTAGAATGTCAAGAAACGAGCCGAGGGCGAAAAGCTGCTCTGGACCGTAGCCTATTATTTTTCTTGAATTTTCACTGGCGATTCTCACCTCCAAATCACCCATCTCATTGAACTTTATACCTATTGACATTTTGTTAAATATATAATCATGGTAAATCATCTTGCTCACCTATTAAAGCGCCAAGACTCTGAACAGCACCAGGTGTATGGATGGGCTCGTCTTCACATCGCAAACAATTGGGCTCTGAGCCATTTGTTGTCGTATATGCGTTAACTGCCGGTGGGCTTGAAGGAGATAAATTGACATATTGAGATCTTTCCGCGACATTTCTATGCTCATTCCTACTAGCTGAAGGGTATTAATATTTGAATTGGAAAACTTAATGAGGTGATCATACCGTTGAGTCGTGTAGGAGGGCTGGCTGCATTTGGAGATGTTTGAGTATCTTGATTACTTCTTTTCGATGATGCGGATACACCGTTAAAAGGTGAGCCCGAAGTAATGGTAGATTTTCCTTGGGGGTTGTTCATGGTCTTGGTTACGGCTTTGTTAGATGGAGCCTCTCACTCTGAAAAAGACTCACCCGACCCTCGTTGAGGGAATTGTAAAAGTCAACATCGTCATGTAAGTTGTATGCTGGATACATCATCTGGTTTTCCAGACCACTTCCAAGGCTGTGGCCCATGTTTGAGATATTTCGATACGGGTTCTCGTTGCTGTTATCTCCGACTCTATGTACCATGTTGTGTCCGGTAGCCAAAGGCATAGCACCATTTCGTCCCGAGCCTACATCATTCGTCGAGTGACTGACTGTTGGCATTGCAGAATCGTAATGGTATCCGTTTTTTCCATTCCTTGTAGCGGATTTCCTTCCACTCTCTGCTAAGCTATCATTTCTCACACCTATTGTGGGGTGAACTTTAGGTGGTAAATCAAGGCCAGAGGAACGATTGTCTTCTTCGTGGAGCTTATGGCCTTTCTTGCCGCCGAGGAGTTGTCGCATTGTGCTACGCATTTGGAATATATTTTCGAGGGTCGGGGGAGAGTGATCGAGTTATTCATACGTCCTGCAGGCAGTATCATCAGGGGCCGATGATGATGATATTAAATCCACACAATTCGATCTAATGGAAACCGACCTGCGTTAAACGAAAGAAAGTGCTTACATTGTAGCTCTGCTGATCGTGCTGATCGACGGAGGACCTTTGAACATCCCGACTTAACTTGGCAGACGCGCATCCGAGGCCCGAGCTACGCGGCAATGACGTGACAGTGATAAAGAAAGTGCTTGGGGAATTGCATGAAACACCGTACATGTCTAATGATGACCTAATACATTTTTAAATACCTAAAATACCTTTTCTCGCTTCGACATGGCTGTTGTAATTATAGACACACCATTACATTAATCCACCCTGAAGTCCCGAGAAACTTGTTTCCTTGAAATTATTTTTCTATATCACACTACAGTGATTATACTGTGCTGCGGGTAGATAGCAGCGTACACGAAAAGACTTTGATGCAGCAAAACTACTTACACGTACGTGCATATGCGGTTAGGATGAAGAGTCTCCCATTACTCGTTAGTAAGGAGTGTGCTGCCTGCCTTTACTGAGCTATACAATTCTTCCGATAGTAATTATATCTTCCAAACTCATTCAGATACTTGTAGTTCTCTAGATAATTAATTAATTAATCGACCAGTCTATCTGTCTGTTTGTCTGTCAAACACATGTTCGTTGTGTAAAAAGGCAAGTCATGACACCACAGATCCTCGGGGAAAAAAACATTAATTTAATGTTTTAAACGTTAAAATAATGTGTATAGTAAAGAATACATTAAATTAATGTATATATACATTTAAAAGTCGTCCGGAGGGTCTGTGGTGTGAGACTGTCCCCTAATTAATGCAAAATAAAAAGCTACAGTACATGCAGCCCGCAAATACATAGATCTACATGTTCCGTATTTATTGACCTCGAAATATGAGAATGAAAATTGCTTCGAGACTGTGAATTGACCCATTTTGGCTAAACTTTGCTACGTAATTATGGAGAGACACTTGGGGCACAACATAATCTTGACTGACCTAACGTTACGGTGACCATATTCAACTTCAGAGACAAGCTCTCACGTTTGAGGGGTTCACAATGAACTGGTTTCTTCGTCAAACAAAATCCACCCTAGGAACTTATCTGATTGGCTGTCAGGGTGTTGTTGAACGAAGAAACTATATTTTTTAAGGGTGAAATTCCTAATTGGATTTTACAATGGGGGATTGAAAATCACTCCGAGATAAATTTGTATACATTCACAAGTATAAAATGTGTGTCTCTGTATGCATGAATTTATCGCGGGACAATTCCTACTATGCACCCACCCCTATACCCTCCCTGTTCTATTTCCTCTACCGAATATTGATGGGAAGTGTTCAATGATTACTATGAATCTGCTTGTTAACTGCACACCCTGTCTCTGTGGCTTATACGGCTTTGGCAAGAACTTTGGCTGTGGAATTAACGATCAATAAAGTGATTTTATCAATAATTATCAATACACATCGTCAAGGTTAAAAACACACTGATCAATTGCAGTACCACATCCCGACACACAGAGTAAGGATGACTCATGAACGCTGGCCGATAAGTGTAAGGAGATGAAGCTAATAGATGTTGTCGTGGTACGATTCTAATATTAAATGTGATATTATTTTTATTTTTATTTGATTTTTGATTTGATTTCAATTAACCCGATCAGGAAACCCAAGGGCCCATGCAGGTGTCTAACTGTGTTTGTTTACTTACACAGGAGGAAACCTTTCGGTAAAAGCCCCCCAAAACTGCTGTCGTATATCTTCATGATTTTCAGTTTGCTTTCAGAAACTGCGTTATGCTGTAAGTCCAGTATGAATTCTGTCTTTCCCTTTTCCTACCTTGTGTCTCATTTCCTGCATCACCGCCTCAACTTGACTGACAAGTCGAAACTGTTCTAGGTACCCTTCATCTAAAATCCACTGTGTAATTCTAGCCACATCCTCTGGTCTTTGAATCATGGCCCGATAGGACCTATCCTTGGATTTTCGCTGGATTTCCCCTCGTCCTCTCGCCCACTTAGGGCATGTCATGACCATATGTCTGACATTTTGGGACGAATACCCACACTGACACTTTGGGTTGATAACTCCAGGCACTTTTCTTCTGTGCAGATGAGATTTCAGCCCGATGTGCTCGCTTCTTATTTGTATGGCGATGCTGCTCTGGGCCCTGCCAGGGCTTATTATTATTATTATTATTATTTTTATTATTACTTGGGCCTCTGTATCAACGTCTCCCCCGTACTAAAGTACCAGGGTGGCACAAGCACCTTGCCATTCAATCGCATTGATAATTTGGCGTACTTCCTTTCTTAGTCCAACCTATTCTTAATCTGACCCCGCTATTTCATAGTACCACATTATACTTGGCTGAAACAACACAAATGTTGATAAATCTACGTATAAATTTATTAGTCTTTTCCGTAATTTAGACTATAAAAGGTAATACGCTAAAATGGGCAACGCTCTTGTGTGGCAATGTACTATGCGTGCATGTACTATCCCCCCTTGATGAATTATTCACAAAGTATATTTTTCAGAACTTCAATCAGGGATATCTACTGGGCTTGGCGCAGCAGTCTCGCGAAAAACAAAATCCAGTTCGATAGGAGAAAATTCTATATGCTGCTGCCTACTGATGGCAAGGAGATGTGTGCAAGGGTTTAGCTGATTGTGTACGAAAAGTTGGGCTTTGCGGTATCGAGCGTGCGGGGTCAGGCAGATGGCCTCCCTCGGCTCCGAATGAAGGGAGGGGATCCGTCCACCTGACCCCGCACGCTCGACACTGCAAGAGCTAAACTCTTGTACACATCTTCCGGCTATCAGTAGGCTGCAGCACATAGAACTATTTCTTATCTCACTGGAATTTATTTTTGATGAGACTACTGCACCAAACCCAGTAGATATGCCTGATTTAAGCTCTAAAAAATACACTTTGTGAATAATTCATCGGGGGAGACGTGGATAAAGAACCCACAAGTATTGCATCTTAACATGTATCTTTTCGTTCGCTGTAAAAAAGTCGATTCCCATTAGCTATCAGATAATTACTCGTCCATATAATTATGTTACTTACTCCCCCTGGGAGGTCCTGAATGTGAAAGTCAATTTACGACAGGAGTTTTGCCATACAAATTTCTATGATAGGCTTTTTGGCTAAGCCTATGTCCGATATGATACCCGCCAATTTGTGTGTCTTACGTGTACGAAAAATAATGAATGTATTAGTGTCGTTTCGACATTTTCTACGAGACTAATCTGTATCTAGTTATATACATCGTTTAATCCACTACACTATACTAAGCACAAAGTATTGTTACCGTACTTGGTGGCGCCTCCATAAAAGATGAACACAGTTTAAAGCCTTGTCGGCATACTCCTGTCGTGGTTTTCCATACGCTAGTGCTGTTAGAGTCATAGACCTCTAGTGGAAATAATCACCAGTCGAGCGACGGCAGCAGACAGTCAATCATTGGCGTGTGCATGTCCTCTAGTGATTATAATGAACGTGTGAATGCTTCGAAGCTACCCACAAATGTTTGCATCGATCTTCACGGACCACTTGAAGATCTCGTATGAAATGAAGGGCTAGTTGTGATTTTGTCGCAAGCTTCCCCATAACTCTACTGCGGAATGTTTGCGATGAACTTTCGATCATGGCTGGCTCAGAACAGTATATTTTTCAAGACCGTACAGTTTCACATCTAAGAAAGAATTCACGAGGATATTAATAAGTATTTGTTCTTCGAGGGTAGCGGAGCGGCGACTACATTGTGGTATTTCGAGGGAAGTTTTCTCCTAGGTATATTTAGTTATTGAATTTGAATAAATATTTTATTAGCTTACTGATCTTCAGTTAGGGATGAGAAAAGAGGTTGATGTGTTATGTTCTGATGGCAATTTGATAGGAGCAGAGCAGTGTTGGTTGACTGTCGACCAGCGATGCATTGTAGACGGTGAGCCGTTATTTTTGCGAGAGATCCAAGTGACCTAGCGCGCGAATAAGCGATAATTTACATCATAAATATACAAGGATTAACCCATGTCAATCCCCTGTATCTTTGCGGACCCCCAAAGACGCTAGTACCCTCTATCAGGGGTTGAAAAGGTATAATTTTAAAGTGTGTTTCTCACTTTAAAATTATACCTTTTCAACCCCTGATAGATGGTAGATTCAGGACCCTTGAGAGAGAGTACTTGATCCGGCTTCAATACAATACGAAGTTACTTTTATTTTCCCCATCTTTTGAATTTCTAATCTGTGTTACCCTGTAACTAATACTTACAGTAATTATCGATAAATAAAGGGATACATGTAGACGAGCGCTGTTGGTGAGGAATCAGACACACGGAAACTTCCGGTAATCACTTCGTCTCCAGAATGAACCACTGGATGTACATTTTAGTATGACAGATGACAAATAGAGGCTAACTACATTAGTTACATGTTCTAAAGCACTGACCTTTATCTCCCAGCTCACAATCAATTACACAGTCACCACCCTCCCGCCATCTTTCTGCACAAATACCCAATTTTGAACTACAGGAGCCAAAGCTCGGGTCGGATGGTGGTGTGGTACAGCGTCCGGGCCATTCTTCCAAGTAGAGTCTGGGTAGTCGAGGGACATGCCCCACTTGAGACAGGAGAAAGCTGGTTCGAATCCAGCAAGACCCTCACACCACATTTCTCGCCTGGTCATGTATGTGACGATGTCGAAGGCACACAGGACAGCCGTGGGTGGCTGAAATGCGTTATTATTATTATTTTTATTATCAACGGTGAACGCCAAGTAGGCTCGCGGGATTGACCCGGCCTCTTGTCTCCCATGGGACGATTGGCGTGCTTGCGCGGCTGTAAGCCACCAAGCGTGTCAAGTTGTCTAATTACATCGAAATCATCTACACAAGCAACCCAAGTGGGTCTAGAGCTGCTGGGGGCTGAAATGCGTTCCTACGGCAGATATATACGGTTGAGAGTAGAAAGGGCTGCAAGGCACCTGACTTCGAGTTATGTCTTCAAATGATGTTCGGTGTGAGTGCCCCCTATGTCATGTTGAAACATCGTTCCATGTACCGCACCAGGGTCATTCGTGTCATAGCCTTAAGGCTGAATACACAAAAATGATTGAAAAAAAAAAAAAAAACAAAAAAAAGCCAAAGCTCTACGAAACATCCAAACGCCGATCACCGTCGATACTCAAGCGACATCTCATGTCCGAAGCTTTACTCACGAGCCTCAGCATTGATCATCCTCTGTCAACAAGTGAAACTTAAACACATTCTCCCTTTCACTGCTTCGCCCCATTTCACATGTTGGTGGTGATCATCATGGCAAGAGAAATGTACTTACCACCAATTACCGGTTATCAGACGACATTGCCTAAAAATATGTGAGCTGAATTTCAATTTCGATTTGACCTCGTTCACAGACAGATCAGGCAATCTTGATACAGGAGCTGTCACTGTCGGTGATCACTAAGAAGAGTACATGAAATCATCAACTCAATATTTTATCCACTGTAAAACTAAGTCTTGCGTTCAACGAAAGTTCTCGTGTCAAATAGACTCGCCCATTTTCACCCTGATTATACTGGGAACAGACACGATAAGAAAGACTCGTACAAAAGTATATATAGCTCATCATTGGATGGAAAGAAGAGCAAAGTGAACTCTTGAACGAAGACCTGCGGTGGTATTACCGACGAACAGGGACTGCGGTTGAGGCAGCGAAAAGAATATGCTACTACTTGAGGAATAGACGTCTTTGGTCTGTAGTTAAAGAAGCCAGACACTTCCGGAGACAGTCGTCCTGGCAAATCTAGTTTGAAAGATATTCTCTCTACCAGAATTGAGGTCTAATATTTGTTGAAAGTATTGCAGATTTTAAAATTGAGATCGTGGTTGATAGCGCAAAACATGAACAAGCTCTGCTTTGTATGCATAAATACTAGGAGTCTTAGAAGATATCGCAGGGAGCATATTTTCATGATAACAGTTGAATTGGATGGGCAAATGGATGATATTCTCAACATCGAGGATGATACGGCACTTCCCAGTACCTCTACTCTGACAAAATCCTCTCAGTTTCTCGATACCCACTCATACATGTATACTTCACTCTTCTGATCATACCGGAGGAACGCTATTTCATTCCTCAGTCAGAGACATGAGTTCAGCGTTTGGAGAATAAATAAAATATAGCCTAGCGAGCACTAGCTAAAGTTATGCGGCAGGCATTATCTAGTGTCTGGAGGAACATTTGACGACGTAGTGTCAGGGAAAAAGCAGACCTCTCCATCCAAGCTAACACTTTCATCGAATGTCACACCACAAGATGTTAAGTCTCAATAATTAGCTCTTCTTAGAAAACCGAAAAGCTCTACAAAAGATGCGAGTTTCTTTTAAACGATAAAGCAAAATCCATGCAAACGCTGAGATATATAATCGACTGTAAGAATGCCGAAGCAACATCACTTCAAAGGCAACATACTTGAATTACGTTGCTTTTATTTAAAACACGAAGCAAGCTTTCCAGGCACCAACTTCAGTTTGGTAGGAAGCCACTCTATTGGGACAACCCCATCAATGTAGATTTTACCTTAACTGGCTCTCGACACTAAATCCCGCCATAGGAGAACAAAAATCCCGGTCAAAAGGCAGAATACACATACGGCCTTAAAATTTAAGTCGATTACGACGTGGAGTTTGAATTGCGCATCATTCGAAAGGGAATTTAAGAAGATCTATGTCATTATAAACTGGTTTAATGGCAACGTTTATACGCGACTTCAAGACGGGCTTGCTCTTCTCCGCACATGAAATCCCCGAATTGTACATTCCATATGAGTCTTGGCATCACCGATTCTCTGGCCACTTTTATGAGAATCATTTTAGTACTTGGTGTGACCACCATCTGCCCTCAATACAGCCGCAACCCTTGACGGCATACTCTGGATTAATTTTTGGCATGATTCTTCTTCTATTTTATGCCAAACTTCTTTAACTCTCGCCCACAATTCATACAATCCTTTGGGTGGTACTTGATATTGACCGAGTTGACGTTTTACTAAGCCTAAGAGATGCTCAATTGGGTTTAAATCAGGCGATTGAGAGCCAACCCATGGTAGATATTCTCTTTCAAGCTAGCCAATTCTTTGTAAGCGCGGAAGTATGTTTTGGGTCATTGTTTTGTTGAAGAATAAGATCTGTTGCGGCGAAGGAATCGGGCTGAGTTGCGATTTGAACCAAAGTTGGTAGTAAACAAGTCTCCAAAATGCTCAAAAGTTGCTCAGAATTCGTCCCCCCTACTACACGACTCATCCTACTGACGCCGAAACAAGACATACATCCCTAAATCATTAGGTTGCTTCCTCCAAATTTAAGCGTCTCTTCAAATGTTACCGGACTGAGACTATTGTGGTCTTTTTTCCTAAGCTTATCTAATGCCATCACTGTTAATCCGGGTTATGATGATCGTATCTGACCAAATCATCCTATTCCAATCATTAATTGTCCAGTTTTCGTGATCTAACGTCCATTTTAAACGGACTCTTCGGCGGGCCATTGATAAAAGTGGATTTTTCTTCTTTTTGAACGCTTACAACCCTTCTTGTTTCAGAACATGCCGAATGGTTTCTGGTGAAATTTCGTCTTGTCTTTTATTCTTTACTAATCTTGTCATTTCAACTGCTATTGTAACGCTGCCATTTACCATCGAGCGCGCGTTGGCTTGCTTGTCTCTTGACGTGAGCTTCTGCGGTCGGCCTGACTTTGGATCTGGTGATAACTTCGTCAATCTGTTATCAGATTATAAAATATTATGAGTGAGAGATAGATTGAACTGTTATTCTCGATTACAGTTGATCAAATTTTAAGAGAAGAATTGAAGATCTGTTCAAGGTAAACGTGATTTTTTGTTTCGGGGGGTCGAACCTTTCCATGAAAAGCAAGTTCAGGCTCGACTCTTCTTCTTGATTGCACGAAATTCTAGATCTTCCAAGTCATCAGTTCAGGATTATCCTCATTTTTTCGATCCAACCCAACTGAGATTGAGTCAGCTGTGATTTAGTCAAAATCTCATGACCATGTCTATTCTTTACCATCTAAATGCAGATTGAGGACAGTATGATAGATTTACTCACTCATAGGAATCTCTGGACGCAGAAAAAGAGATATCCAAGAAGAAATGGAAGCTTTATGAGAGTGAGAAGATTTTCTGGGCCGTGATTCAAAGGTTCACGTCTTTACAACGTGCTCACAAAAGTGGCCAGAGAATTGGTGATGCCAACCAAGACTCATATGAAATACACAATTCTCATGTTTTTCACATAAAGAAAAGCGCCACGAGTAGAAAAATAAGTCATGATTCGCAGTCAATTGGCAAATTTAATTGATAAGGTCGTGTTATGAAGTTATCATCATCAAAAGTATCGGTATTTACAGTAGCTCACAAAACTGGCCAACCATATCACACATTATCATCAAGAACTGAATAGCATGACACAAACTAGTAATTTCATGGATTTTGACCAAATCTCGCTCAATTGAGTGATAGTGACCCCAGCCGGGCGACAATACTGTAGAGACCGCGTTCATTATTCCAGACATTGCTTCTCCGAACGAGCTAAGCAAAATAAGCGGCGACTTAAAGGCAGGCAGGGAGGGTTGAGATCAAGAGCTTCGTGTAAAAACAGCCCGTGTGGAAAGTGCAAAAGTACCCATGTCCTTAACGAGAGCCGTTCCAAGCAAGCCAGTATCTAAACTATCCATCAAATACCTGCGGGAGAAATGACGATATAAACACTCAAGGAGGTAATTGTGGTAACTATAATAGCAATAGGGGTGGATCCAGTCTCCGCCAGCAAGAGATCGAGTAGAGTAGCTGAATCCCGAGATCCACTGATGGTTAGTTCCCATCTCGTTTGGGGAACTCAGATAGACATGTCTGGCTCTGAACAGATCCAAGTACTCTACAATATTATCGATCAAGAATGAAAAGAAAGGGAAAATACCGCAAAATTCCAGTCCCGTGCTCTTCCATGTTCTCCCTCAGGGCTTCGTGTCACTAACTAACTGATGGTGAGATGATCCATGTGGAAAAGGCTACACGAGACCTTCAATATCGCTCGTGGCTAGCCCCCACGCCTGCCTCCTTGCCAAAATTCCAGGAGGAGGCAACTGATGCGTCGATAATCTCGATCAGTGTCACGCGAGAAATTTGCAAAACATTCGAATGGTGTTGCTGGGCACGGTAATTTTACCCAAGTGCAAGTGTAATCAAACGTCGACGCCGCTGTCTCACCTGGTGCGAGATGCGTATTGTCACGATCAATGACGTTCGCGCTACGACCTACCGTGTTTGCAGATTCATGAACTACACTTTCGATATGTACGAGTACAATCTCGATACTCCGTCGATCGGTGTCTATGGAGACGTATCTTCCCGGCCTCGGACTATCAAGGCTCACGTTGGTGTTTTTGACGTTGAGCCTCAGCCCCCATGGCAACAGCTTTCGTATTTGGTTTGCGGCACCTGAACGTGCCTGCACGGTTTACCGAGAGCATTTTTATTTAATTCAATCGGTCAAGATTATCCGTCTCCTGAAGCTTGTGTTGTGGTAGTAAATATCTAGGGGATCATGGCGCGTGTTGAAGACTGCTTGTGTGCGATCGAGGTTGGGGCTGTAGATCTCCGATACTTCCGAAGAGATAGCTTGGAAATTAGCATCATGTACATGTAATTATTTAACTGAAGAGATGAGTCGTCGTAATCATAAAACTGCGGACATGCAATCAGTTGGTCGGTCTCACGGACTTCTGCCGCGGAGTTCGGTTTACGGTAGATATCGAGAGCCCATGAGTGAAGTTTCATAATTGGGGTAGAAGATATGTATGCACGTACATGTACAAGATATGCGGAGTCTTGGTTTCATACGTGCTGATTATATGCATAAAATTGAATCGTCAAGCGCCCATAGAAAGTGCCATCACGTGTTTACAATAGCCGAAATAATATTTTTTATGGGTTATTGGCGCCACGCCTGGCTGGCAAAGTCGAACCCTTCACCTTCACGCGGTGCCGGCTGTAAACGCCCAGTATGTTCGCATATCTGGAATAGCCAAGAAGAGTCGCAACTCATTCGAAGTTGGAGGCCCGCAAGGTACTCTCGGTCGATGGCTCCTCAGCCTGTCAATAATTCTCTTCGACAAGACCCGGACCCAACAAGCCCCAAGTCTCTCACGCCTAGCTATCTTTTCGACTGGAGCCCTATTCCTCCGGAAATTACCTAGAAAAAATTGTACGATCGTCTTCCTAGGTAAACACCCGCATACACGCTCCCGATGATATGGACACCCGACGGAGGATTTAAGTCGTGGAGCACAAATTTGGGAAGGGAGATGTGACATACGGTTCACTTTTGGAAAGATGTCTGGAGGAATCTCTACAAGAAAAGGGTAGACGGATATTGAGATCCGGGAGAAGAAGGAAAGGATTTTGGAGGGTGAATCCTGAGGAATTTTGACTGGGATGCGTTGTGCGTGTGCCGGAGCAGCGTTTGAGAAAGTGCCACCGACGCTCTAAATACCGGCTAAAATCCGATGTTCCTTACCCGCCCTGTGCTCTAGACTGTCGGCGCTCCTTTAGCTGGCAAAAGTACATTCGTGGAACGGCACCACCTCAGTCGATCGGTTTTTTTGCGTTTTTCCCGGTCGGAGAGTCACATCTGGGCTGGCTGTCGGGGAGGGCAGCTGATAAATTGAGAAACCACGGGATCAGTGACCCGGGACAGATGGTCGAAAGATGGAATTGGCTCGGGGGAATCTTATGGGGTGTGGGTGAGGAAGGAACATCTACTTGGTTGGAATCTTTCGGGAGACTGACGCGTCGGGTAGCCCTAGATAGGCTGAGCTAACCGGTACATGACCCTTAGGGTTGTATGCTGTGCGCCGGCACGACGTAACAAGTAATCAAAAAAAAAAAAAAAAAAAAAAAAAATGGCGCCACGCCTGTAGACATGTACCAAATGCACGATTACATCGTTTTCATCATCTTCACGATAGATTATTCCTTTGCTTAACGGTATTTGCTAGTTAGCCAGATTTGAACTCCCTAGCCTGCTTGAACAAAACATGTATACAAAAATTTGCTCAAAATGCTGTTCTACACGTCCGATTGAAGATATTTGACGTCAACAAGCACGGAAAAGTTAATAACACCTGCTTGCGACATTTGAAGAAGAGGAAATTCTCATTTATAGATTCTTCTCATTTTGATGAATGGGACGAATTTGAAAACAAACAAAATAAAACTTTGGAATCAGTCGGTGAGTTTATTCAATATAATTCAAAATCAAACATGTTTACTTTACATATACTGATTGAAGATACAGTCACAAGATGAGCCGCTCGATCTTAAATATAGCTTTAACTTAGACCGATTTCCCATCTTTTTTAGCCCTTTACTAAGGTAGAAGAATCTACTCCAGACCAACTGGTTCATACAGCAGCTATGTCAGATCTTACGAAATGCATCTGGAAATGTGATAGTTTTCGATTTCGGTATAAGAGTTGCAATTACTCTTCAAGGCCAGCTTACTATTTCTATTGCTCACAAGATTTAAAATACGGAAAGTCTTGTTCAGGCAAAGTTCGGGATAGAAGCCGAATGGAGCGATTCCCCTGATGCCATTTTGGGTCGATAGACAGCTCGTATTACATCCGGGATTTCAGGCTTCCTTCAGTAATTTCTCTGAAGACAATGGCGAGGTTTCTGCCTTTGAATTTGATTCCGATGAGACCGAGACTGTGGAGGATTCTGAGGACGCATATTTAATTGCTGAGGATGATGATGATGATGATGATGATGAAGCTATAAATTTCGCTAATACTAAAGCCATGATGTTGAAAGTAATTGAAATATGTGAACAGCAGAATGCCCTCGGTAGCACAAAGTTTGTAAGGCATTTTTGCATGAAAAATGCAAGCAATCAAACTTTAGTGGAAGAAATTCGGCATATCAACAACCAACACCCTATGCCAACGACCTGGGGTCCATACAAGCATCCTTCGTCCATGTATCATATACCTGTAGCTAAATAGAAATTCCAAATTAATTTTAACTAATGTCTCGTTCGCATATGCAAGAAATAATACTATAAAAACTTTCTTCTCGAAGTGTCTGCTTGCACATACAAGGTAGTTCTGAATTTCAGGAGGGTTAAAAAAGATAGAATGAAATGATTGCTGTTTGCTGTTTGGTTGATGTACAGGTTGGGACACGTGATGGCACTTATTATTGCTCCATTAAGGGGCTTTATGCATAAGGGATAGGTCAAGTGATTTGCATGCACGACCGCCCTATCACATATAAATCTCCGTCATAAGTAGCGAAGCCGGGCGTGGACTTTAATTATGCCCTCTTGTTTGAACATAGGGCAAATCTCACCAGAAAACTGGGCTCCACTTCTGATGTTTGGGAAGGGGAGCGCCTCAGCCACTAGGACATTAAGCCTTAGCGTCCTTTACCTTCGGGTGTATGTAGCGCGACAAGGGCCCCGGCCTGTGCTAGTAGGACGTCGCCGTGAAGATGCAGTAGGTTTCCATGTAAATGGCACCCTCATTGAACCAGCCGAGCATATTCGCTGGCTCAGAGTCCATCTCGATCCACGTCTCAATTTCCAGTATCATGTCACTGAATAGTGTGGTAACGCTATAAAAGTTGCTCAACATATGCGATGTTTCAACACCGCCTACCGTGGAGCAGCCTCGGAGCCATTAGTCAGAGCTATAGATGCATGCATCGTCCCAGGGGCAACTTATGGATCAGATGCTTGGTAGTCAGGCCTAAAAAGACCTGCGACAAGGGGAATAAGCACCCCTTCCACCACTAACATGTGCTATATGATTGATAAGGCAATCCTGATGGGTCTACGCGCTGCACTACCTGTCGTGAGGACCACACCAAACGTCGCTCTGCATAGAGAAGCAGGAATACCACAGGCAAAGATCCTGCTCGAGGGTAACACAATCAGAGTTGCGGCTAGGCTCAAGTCCCTCGATAAACAGCACCCTCTGAGAAGTAGGGCTTCCGTGTGTCCAAACATGGGAACACAGAAATACAAGAAAAAGAAAAAAGGATCCGCGAGACCAGAGCTCCAGATGTCGCGCGTCCAGCGTGCATACCAACAGCTACCGGAATCAGAGGTTCCTGATAGCATACCTACACCAGCTTACAATGCTGCACTAAATACAAAGGAGACAGAAATAGAGGCCTACATACGTTGGGCCAACGACGTTCCTGGAAGAGACATTTGCGCCTTTGCAGATGGGTCATCGGAAGGACACAGTCGCTCTACTTGGGGCTTCGTCCTAAAAAGAGAAGGTAGAACTCTTCTTCAAGGCAGTGGCATTGTACATGGGGGAGAAGTACTAGATGCAGAGATTTTAGGTGCGAAAAACGCTCTAGAGTCTGCGCTGAGATTTATCAGGGAAGAACAACAGAGACTTAGTGAGAGAAAGCAGCATATACACGTCTTTTTGGATATCCAAAAAGCTGTAAAATATTAACTACAGGTACATCGTCCTCCAGCCTCAAAGACGTACGCAGTTTCTATGCGTTATCTAAGAAAGCCGGAGCAATGGTAAAATGGGTGCCTGGACATTCAGGAATTCAGGGGAACGTTGAAGCAGACTCCGAGGCCACATCCACCCTGAGAGGACTGCCAAACCCAGAAACACAGCCGGAATAATTAAGCTTACACCGCAGACCCACGGGAAAAAAACATTAATTTAATGTTTCTATATAACAAAATAATGTATATATACATTAAAAAGCCGTCCGAAGGGTCCGTGGTGTTAGCATACCTTGGACGATTCATGAATCAGCGACGACAAGCGCTCCTTGACGATTGGTGGGAAGAATCTGGTCCGTCAAGATATCGGGAACTGGACTTACTCATGCGACGATGCAAGCCGCCAGAACTGGCACTCTCACGGGGACTTCTTCGCGAACTTATTTCAGCCCGCACAGGTCATGGCAACTACGCAGCATATAATCGCCGATTCAAACGCCCAGACTCTCCTATGGAGTGCGCATGCGGGGAGGAAACAACTCCAACCAATTTTATTCACTGTAGACTTCACGCGAATATCACGCATAAGCTTAGGAGGTCAATGACTCACAACGATTCCATTAACAAGTTTCTTGGGCCCAGATGTCTTAAGAGCTTTACCATGTTTGCACAGGAAACTAGCTGTTTCAACAGTCAACCTGCTGGCCAATCTACTGCTCTCAACGGGGATTGGACTATTTCGTCATCGCTAAAGGCAGGACATGAAGGGAAACGGAATGAGAAGTTGCGTTGTCCGGACTATAAATTGATATAATGTGATTTCGATATGCTAGGGAAAAGAGGTGTTTGGCTTTTGGCGTTGGATTGAGTTGGTCTTTGTTGTACATAACTAGCTACTATTTTTGTAGCGGTTCACGCAGTGTGACCGAGTTAGGCGAGTCTTAGATACAATCCTAGCCGTGTACACCAGTCCATGACCCGAGAGGGAAAAAAGGGCTTAGCCTTGGGCTTTAAAAAAACAGCGATGCCGGGTAAAACTTCACGGACAATCGGAGATGTCATTGTTCTAGAGATGACGAATGTACATGTATGAAGAAGAATCCACTGTTGGTCATGATAATCGACCTCGGCTGATCACCGAAAAAACTTTACCCAACAAACATGCCATATATCAACTGTAATTTTCCCAGTAGGCGTAATATATAGGCAGCAGTTACATGATTGAGTATTTAAAATCACATTAGGACTGATTCCTTTAGGCTATTGTACAATGGTGTAGCGGGGTCACTTCTTTTTCTCTGGCCCGCACAAAGGTCGAAATGCTTGGATATGTAAGTTCATGTGTAGGCGAAAGTTCTTTTTCCTTGGTCAAAGCACAGAGAGAGGGGAAGGCGAGAAGTTCTGAAAATTCGCTGAGAGCCATTCCCCCCAACTTTGAGAATAGTTTCCATATCACTTTCATTCATTTTTGACGTCTACTAAATACGTTTTAACTTGACGAAAAATGATTTTAGTAACTTGAACTTTGTCAGGTGTGAATAATAAACTGCTCAGTTTCGTATTTTTTCATCTCTAGCGCCGTCAACAGTGAAATTAGATAGTAATAGGTGATGAATGAAAGTGAAGCGAAACTGATCTTCAAGTCGGGGGGAAATGATTCAGAAATCATTTCCATGTACATACTTTGAAGTTCTTAATTTCTAAGTATGGATATCTTACCTACCTATACTAGTACGTGTATATATCCTCATCATTTACTTTTCCCCAAACCTAATCACCTTCAGTTGAGCGTTTCACACTTCCCTGAGATTTCTCTCCTTTCACACATGATAACTCCGCTTCACATCTCAAACACTCATCTGATGGGCTGTCGGGGTGATTGTGAAGGAAGAAATTATGTGTGGATTGAGAAAACCTAGGGAACTGTTAACCCCCCAAGTATTGCGATGAAGTTTTCATGTACAGTTGAACCTGTTTAAATGCACAGTCTTGGTCGTCTGAAGTTTTGCACTTGCAGGGCTACCAGAACAGTGATTTTCAGAACGCCAGTAGCCCTGAAAGTGCAAAAGTTTTGGATTACCGAGGCTTTGCATTTAAACAGGTTCTTTTTTTTTAATCATGGAAGAATGGCCCGGACGGTGTACCACACCACCATCCGACCCTAGACTGGTTCAACTGTATGAATGAACGGACGCGTGAGAGCCTTGCAGAATCTACAATAATTAGGTTTTGAGAAAGTCATCTGACAGGCGCTTGCACAAATATATATCTACATGTAAAGTCGAACCTGTCTAAGAATATTCAGGTTCCCTATTCATATATAAGAGTTATTCATACAGGAGGCCGACCATCGGGACCTCCCGAAATTTAGAGCCGATAAGTCTTGTAATTTGTATGCAGGAACTACAGCGGCGCAGCGTACAATATTTACACAAGCTATGAAATAAAATATAGGATCGCACCAGAGTACTAATGACAACTCGAAACAGCCTCATAAAGCGATATTTTAGTAACAATATTTATTCATATAGAGGTTATTCATATAGAGAAAATGTCCTGCAGATACGTAAAAAGTCGTGAATTGATGTGATAAGTCTAGGTTTCTAATCTAGTTACAACTACGTGTCCTAAGACACGACTTTTTAAGCCTACAAGTACGTGATAGATAAGCGACCTCTTCTTATAGACAGGTTCGACTGTACATGATTTACCTCAACTTTATCCCTGAATTTATTGAGTATTCCTGTACAACTAATATTTGAACACCGCTATGACATATTTATGAATGTACATGCTTCTAAATCAAGAAAAGTTTCTGTCCCATAGGCTTATAAGTTGTAAAACCTCAAATGTCGATATTGCAGGCGTCTTCCTAGTATATTTTCGCTTAATACTCGCAAGAAGGCTAGGTGATTTATTCCCATCCCACCTTCTCCCACCACATTGACAACATCGCACATACAACTGGAATCAAAAATTTACCAGCATCAACCAACTCGATCTCCTCAATCTCCTCAATCTGGAGCAACGACACAAAAATCCGTTTTGCCCAGTATCAAAGGATATGTTTCCGTTTTCCGTTTCCCATGCCAGGCGTATGTTCCAGCTGCAGAGCTTGAGTCACGACTAACGAATCATTGAGAACTGATGCACATTACGCACGCACGTCAAAGGGGAGAAAGGCAAGCTCAATTTACTCTAAGACATCATTTCTAACGAAGAATTTTAGCCTGGCGATGAGTAAGATGAATGATACCTTTCAGCCAATTGAATTGATATTCTATGGATTATTATTTAGGTCATAGAAGGGCTACACCTTAACTTAAAAGAAGATCCGGGTAATATATCTGATATTCAACGAAGAAAAGCAGTTAACCCTGCTCTCCCGACGATTATTCATGGCGGCCGTCGCCTCGTCTCTAGAGGCACGATGGGAGGCTTGCACACAGCAGTGACTGTCCTGAATTAGCCCAGATCGAGGCAGAGTGTATGGAACTCCCACCTAGAAGTGGATTCAGTGATTCAATCACCGTCCTCTGGATACGAACTCAATTGGTTCCTTCCCAGCATGCCTAAAAAGTGACAGGTTGGCTATGCCTGATGTGAACGGAGGAATTATCAATGTACCATTGCTTTTATCCATTCGAGGCCTACCCTCCTGTTGAGATTTCTTTTAGTAATTTAGTCTAGCTAAGTTTAGTTGCCCCATTGACACGAAAATACCAGTCTATGAGGGCTTAACATAATTTTATCGCCAAGAGAAACATCCCCTGTAGCGCCGTCCAGCAGTCCCAAATTAGCTATAGCACGGCAAGGATAGTACAGTAGTCACAGTGAATCATGCCCAGATAAGATGGGAAGTTTTTGAGAAAAGCCACTTTAAGCCATGAGGCTAATGCGATTTAACAACCTTGAGGCCTGTAGGACAGTATACTTATCGTCGATCGACATAAAATTATGCTATGTATATACCAGTGCGTCATGATGTGTGTGGCTTAATGTTGATCTAAGATGTTCTACTGGCATCTTTTATTAAGGCTTCCAATTAAAATCTAAAGATCAGAGCTTAGCCGTACATCGTTATATTCGGATCTGACAAGTTATCCTTATGCGGTAAGTACCCACACCTTCCTTACATGTGACCAAACATAACCACTAATATTCACGTCCAGTGAAAAATCAATTACATTATTCGCGGGAACAGTATTCACGGACTGGTGCATCGCTAGCTGGTCAGGTTGCCAAACGGTTTGAGGCGGAAGTAATGTTAATTATAGTCTGCTAGATGTCCGCACAGTTTGAGTGTAACGCTATCGTCCTTAATACTACCCTACAAGATTTCCGTACCCAGTGCAGTGGGTGGGTGGTGCTTTGACCACTAATTGGAATGTATCTGAGCCGGGGTAATAAACGATCAACAAACAGAAAATTTGCACTTGGCATCATCTTGCATGGATCCGAGAAGCTTCTTTCTTCCGTGGCTGAAGTTCATTGGTGTGTTGGATTGTCAGGTGAATGACAAAACGCATCTTCTGTCTCGTCTGTCTCAAACAAAGAGAGAAAGGAAGGAACATAATTATTCATATCACATGTCCATGTATTCGTCTCCTGTTCCCATCAATCCCTTTCTGCACCAATTAATAACACTTTAGCTACATGTATCATCATCTTCATCACCATCATCAACCTTATTTAGATTTCTCACTTTCGACGCTGCCAACATATCAACACACAACCTTTCTCCATTCTGACTCAAGGTTCTTTTTCACCAAAAAATTATGATCAGGGAAACGACATCAATTTCAATTTACGCTTCTTCACGTAAGCTACTGAGCTATGGCGAAGGAAGACGAATTATCCAGAATAATCACCCTCATTCCAACAACAATTTCCAGCATTCCCGAGTTATTATGTTGTTGTGGAAAAGCCAATTGTCTCTTCCTCAAGCAAAATTGTCTTGCGCTTGAGCAACTCGAACGCGAGGTGAAAACTGCTGCTCAACTTGGTCAAGGTGAAAAAATAGTTTTTTATATCCATTCATGAAATATAGAACTTGAAAGCCTCCCACGCAACATTGAGGCTGGTCCTTGTAGTATAACCTACCTATTATGCCCCACAGTGTTGAAGATTTCCCTTAAAACCCTTCTATACTCAGCTGTTCCGGCTTCATAGTTCCGCCGGTAAGCGAAAAGAGGAGTTCAATAATCCGCTAACGATTGTCTCCACTTAGCCCTCTTATCACGACACGAGCATTACATACAACATGCTGAGCGGGAGAGATCGGAGATGAGTCTGAGAAATGAACAACTAATGGGAGACAAGAAGGATCTGGAAGAAAAGAACGCCAAGACTCAGCAAACAAACCGAGAGCTTTTCGACCATCTGGAAGAACTTAGTCAATCAATTGCAAAGTCTGAAGTGCATATTAAGGCTCTCGAAGCTACCTTGGATTCTACGAGATACGAATTCAGACGATTACAAGCTCTAGCTGCAAGAACCGAAGATCTGGAAGCTCAGCTGGCAACCTTAGAGCAAGAACAGGAGGTACTACGTAGCACAATATGGACAACGCAAGAGCAAAAACAAACAGCAGATTACCGATGGAAGACAGCAGAAAGAAGATTATCTGCACTTCAGGAGCAGTTAGAATCTATCGATCATGAGAGACAAGAGGAAAGAGAGCGACATGAGGAGATCATAGCTCGCATGAAGAGACGAAAAGCGATTGACAAGGAATCTGATTCAGTAGCTCAGAGATGGAAAGAGACAGCAGCTGCCTCAGGACTTTTCAAGAGGGATGGAAGTGATATCGTATCTCATTTTGTTAAAAAGATATTACACGATAATGCCAATTTACAGTCCGGAATTATTGAATTGCAAGAAATGCTGTCGAACTCGAATGACGAAGTTCAAATCTTGCGGGAACAACTGACACAACATCAGCCGTTTCACGGACGAAAAGCCCGGACTCATCTTCCAAGTTTGAGGGCCGAGCTTGCCCAAAAAGGCAAGCTGGAAACGCCCATTATTGCTCAAAATCTTCGTATCCACAATCACTATTACTCTTCGTCAAAAGTTGAAAAATCACGAAGGCATAGGAGGAAGCGAAGCTCGTTAGATAGTGGTTTATACTCTCCACCTAGAACCCTAAAACTCAACCATCGACGACATAATACAGAACATTCTACACTATCGCAAATGTCCCTTGGGATAGCTGGTCCAACTACGCCAATAAAGAAGCGATGGTCACAACAGACAGGAAAATTTTCAGATATCACTGCTTCTTCAGCGACAAGCTCAATTCCATCAAAGTTTTGGCAAAATACGATTTTTGATAAGAGTCTTGATTCTCATTCTTCAAATCCTACTTCTCCGGGTTCAAGCGTAGACTTTAGATCACCTGTATACGACCCTAAAAGAAAAGAATGCGAAATATCAAGACGGAATACTTCAACTTTCATCGATTTGCAAGAAGGAGTTATTTATGAAGATCTCAATGAAAATGCTAAGATTGAAAACCCTCCAGAATTTGAAATGTTTAAAGTCCCCTTCTTCTTTCATCCTCGATCTCAAGGCAAAGCAACGTCAATCAGCTACTCTAGAAGTATCGTTACAAGACCCTCACTAGTAACGGCCCGTCCTACACTTGTGGGACAGGATCATGACAGCACGTTCTACCTCCGCTCCAGTATGCTTATCAAAAGGAATGAGACACACGCAGTTCAATTTAGGCATACTAGCAACAGCTCTATTCATGGTAATCGAGAAAACAAATTTTCTGTTAAAACAAGACTCAGTAGTTGGGCTAGTCGGCGTTGGAGCAATAATCCGAAAGTTCTTAATACGCTGCAATGTTCTTCTGAAAGACCTCATGCGGCCACCTCTTCTAACAGAAGACGCAGGGCTAGCTCGAAGGCAAATTTACTTTCTGATCGACCAGCCGGTATCAACCAAAAGGGCACCGTACCTGGTTTTTTTAAGAAATCTGTAAGCCTCCCTTGCCAAACGCTACCCGTCCAAGTCAATCACGAGGCGCTGCGCGAGGTTCTAGATGAAGATTTTGCAACGCTCAAAATTGTTGACTAGGAGGAGTATCTTGTCTTTGTTCACTCATTTTTTTCTAATTTAAAATATCATCTTCTTTTACGTCTCACATGTTGGTCGGAATACCCCAAGGTCTGATAGTTGATCACTTTACTCAATTTACGGCGTTTTATTTGCTCAGATGGCTGAACTTGTCTTGGTATACAGTAAACAATGGAGAGAAACTCTAAAACTGAACATCCACCAACCATGTTAAGTAATGACTTAGCTTCAGTGAAGGTTAGGGATCTCTTAATGTTATCAGATACACGTAGACCTGTTCTCAGTGAGCAGCACACCCCAGAATCTCATAATTAAGACATTTAGCGACTACGATTTTCTCCCTACATTATCAAGGTATTACATCCTGTAGTCGATTAGCCGTCGCACCCCTTGTATAAAGCCTGATCATACAGGGGGACAAGGTTAAGTTAGCAAACCGAATTATCGACAGTGATTATACGACAGGGGTAGCTTTTGCCAAAATGAGTAGGTGGTAAAGCCACGGTAGAATTCTTTTTATGTGGTATCCCAGTCCTCTTACATAATCTTTTTGGCAAGTCCCATCTTTGCAACTGAGTCCTTTGGGTTCGCTTCTCTCCGCTACGCTCACAAACTTGCTTTCCGACATCGTCATCGTTGTTTCTGATTGTTTAGAAAAACTCCAAAGTCTTACTCGATCAGCATACTTAACACAAAAAAATCATTTGTAATTTTCTCATCTTAGTAAGTCTAATGCTTGTTTGCTTGCTTTATGTATTACTTACAAATATCATGACAGGATGGATAATACAATCTCCCCAACAGTCCGCAGACGCGCGCCCTTTCTCTCACGAGATCAAAGAATACAGGTAGGTATAAGACTACAGCAACGATATGAATAATCTAATAGATTAACGTGACCTCGATACTCGCTCCTCCCAGAGCAGGAATCTCGAACAGGGAAATAGCAGATCAGTTAAGAGTAACCATCACACAAGTTCAGGGAGCAGTTCGATCTGGCCGCGTCTCCCCTCAACCTAGATCAGGACGGCCACCTTCCTTGGGCTCAGCTCAGCTTGATGAACTGGAAGCCTTTGTTTGTTCTTGTCGATAAATACGACAAATGTCGTTTCTCGAACTGGCACTCCACTTTCGTCAGTGGGGTGTTGGGGAATTTGCGATCCGGAATACGTTGCGCAAGAGAGGATACGAAAGACGTCTACCCAGGAGATGTCCCCCCCTAACCGAAAACCATCGCTCGGTACGCAATTTTTGGGCAGAGCAGCACCTAAGCTGGCGTGAAGAATGGTCCCAGGTTCTTTGGAGTGTTGAAACTTGGATCAATGACGATCGAACAATGTCTGGTCATGTTACCAGGAAAGTGAGTGCAGACTAATTTATTGTCCAAGGTATGCAAATTTATTACTACGTTAAAAGAGAGGCCAGGAATTTGATGATACTTGTGTCGTAGACCGATACAAGAAGAACAAATCTTGGATGTTCTTGGGGAGTTTTGCAGGAGTCGAGCGGGGCCCATGTATCTTTTGGGAGAGGGATTGGAGGAATATGACCTCCGAAAAATACGCTTTACGTATTCTCCCGTTGGTAGTAGATTGGACTAGGGCGAAGTCCGAAGAGATTGGTCGCCAAGTCTACTTTATGCACGACAATGCGGCTGTACACAAAGGACGTCCAGCCAGGGAATACCTCTTATGCCAATGAAGTCGAATCTATTCCTTGGCCTGCTAATTCCCCTGATCTAAACCCGATCGAGAATGTATGGAGTATGATGAAATACTATATACAGGAACGGTACCCAGAGTTTGAGCAGAGGAGGCAGCGGAACAGGGAGGAGGTTCGCTCCATTGTGCTAGAAGCATGGTACCATAGCACGACGGTGGAAAAGCTTTCTCGTCTAATGAAAAGCATGTCGAGAAGATGCGAGGAAGTCATTGGCGCAAACGGTGGTCCCATCCCATACTAGAAAAAATTTGTGTTACTACAGAAAATTACAATACGAAAACAAAACATGACTGATGTATGAATGTGATTTTTCGGCTTAGCGCGAAGCTAAGTGGAGAACGACAGGGCAGTTAACTTCTATCAGACACGAATTCTCTCACGTTATTTTTAGAGTTTTTCTGGAATAGAGTTTGAAGCTTTACCTGATAAGGCCTCGCTTAGACAAGATTATCACTGAAAACCACCTAATATGGAAAATGGTGGGCACAAATCCCTGTAAATGACTAGTTAGTTAACTTAACCTTGTACCACTGTACAACAAATTTAGCGTCTGATGCTTGGACAGGGATTCCTTCACCTATTTAGATGTACCTTCGCTTAAACATCAGGAAGACTCTTATCACCAAGAAACATTGATGGCGCAACCATCAAGACGTCATCATGCGAGCGACACCAAGCGAAAGGATCCAAATCATTGTTTTTGGATACTAATCGAGTGAGATTCCACTCGAAGTAGAACGTCACAATTTTATTTCGAACTGATAGTATCTTACAGACGAGCAGCCCAAAAACCCCTCCTACAGAACGCAATTACTCGACGAGAACTATTTCTATCCATAACATACAGATTATTTCTTGCTTAGTTTGGATTCTGTGGCTTAAGATCGAATGAATTCAAGCGATAGATCTGGTAAACAGTCGTAACCGCAAGCAGATTCTCCCTTTGCTCAACTGGAGTCGTAGACAAATCAGATACACCGTTGTCAAAGGCTCTTCCGTTCTCACACAAATGTCAAAAAGAAAGCGGATAAAGCCCAGGCTCAAGTTGAAGGTTTCGGGTGAAAAAATTGTCAGATGATCTACCTTGTGCTTGCCCGAAGTCTACGACCTGGAAGGTTAGTGAGCAAGCATATTGCTATCTTTATGATATTGCCTAGTACCTGATGATGAGCCGTGAGATATTCCCTTTGGCGATATGAATCAGTAATGGACCGGGTGGCTGTCTCGAGGGAGATTTTTTGGAAAGAAAAAAGAGCTATATCTATACTTTGAAATGAGTTGGCGGCCAATAAACTTGCAAAGATGTTCTGGACGCATAGTTCCTTTAATTGCTCCCCAGACTCCAATCCTAAAGAGGACCTATGGGCAAGATAAACAACTTCGACGAAAATTGGTACCCAAATCTCGAGGATAGGTAGGAGACACCAACAGACTAGGTACGGGTGATTTGACAGGCGTTATTAGACTTCTGATGAAGCTTTGCTAACAAAGCTCGACGAAAATGCATGTGCGCTGGCTAGATGCCAGGCGGTATATGGATGCTACCAAATGCTTATCACTAGATTAACACTAGCTATAGTTTAGCGGCAAAAGTTACTAGAATCAGCATAGATTTTTAGTAGATCTTAACAACCTGCATTTTACTATGCTGCTAGGGTAAGAAGGGTACAATGGGGCCAGACCTCGCTTCTGGGGTTAAACCCTACTAGTAGGTGTACTAGACAGGGGGCTGATACTGCTGCCTGATAATTCAGAGTGTCTATGATTTCTAAACAATAACCTCCACAGAGCTCATCTCAATATCGACTTTGCGACAACATCATTAGCACATTTTCATTAATTTTGATCTTGAAAGCTCCATACTTATTTCGCCTATCATACACAGATTTTTTGTCAGTAAAATTAGAGGTATGTTAACATGCAGGCTGACGATTCAGTTGGCTGAGTTGTCTT
>JAKRRZ010000151.1:0-29982 GCA_022627015.2 Podosphaera aphanis
GAGTGATCTGCTTTGATTCTTGCTTGAAAATTTAATGATAAGACTTAGCTTAGATGTCAGGTAAAAATTTACAGTGTGAAGAACAGATGACAGTCGTCGTTGAATGCGCGTTGTGTTGTTGTGGGACCAATGCGGTTTCGAAAAATGAAGATGATGTGGGGGATGATTGCAATAAGTTAGGCGGGGATACACGTGTAAGCTGGGTCACCTAGACCGAGCCCCAACCCATGAAGATTATGTAAAGAAGCATGGATATACCCCTGGATAGGACCGCTGATTGCAGGAGAAATAATACCCCTGTGGCCCTGTATACTGGGCGAGGGAAAGCAGCTCGTCCTGGCTTTGACACTCAATGCGCCAATTAGTTGTGATATTAGAATAATGATATCATAAGTTGTACATAATTTATGCATAGCAGTGAATAGCTTTTTGCAGGGTCCACAGGAACATTCCAGATACATCTAGTCATGGGAGGAATCTTCCAGTACACTGGTGTCTAGGAGAACAGGGATGTTCCAGTACTGAGCAGAGCCCAGAGAATGTTCTAGAGACATCGCCTTGGGGGATAAAACTCAGATATATAATGAGGTATTTAGCCTCGTCCTAGAAAGTAATCTTTGAATTCATATTATTATCTTTCCAGAACAGCAGCAGCAAGTGTACAGGCATACTTCATACTTAATGTGAGCATGTCCTTCTTCTCTTCATAGTCGTAATACAATTCAAACAACTCACATTAACAATTTCAATTTGACGCAGCTCTAGAATTTTATCAGGTGTGTACATTACGATGATCTATTTTCTACGAGCTATAAGGTTATAAAGCCGCTGCCGCCGCCGCCGACGACTTCTCATCTCCACCATTTAGGGCTGTGATTGTTAAAGCAGTATATATTTTGATATGTTATGTTACTATTTTTGAATCATTATTGATCATAGCCTTCAAAGGATGGTGACGAGAATTTGTTGGACTAAAGTTCAAATAATGAGTTTACAAAACTCATCGTCGTCGGCTTTACTACCTTATAGCTCGTACGAAATGGATGATCGTAATGCACAATCCTGATAAAATTCTAGAGCTGCATCTAATTGAATTGGTTAATATGTTCTCAAATCAATGAAAAATATAGCGGTTGAGTTAATTGAATTGGCGCATTGAGTGTCAAAAAAAAAACGAGCTACTGTCTGACCCTCACCCAGTAGCAAGGCGGTTGTATGGAGTCGGGCGGAATACATCCCCCCCCTGCCGTAACTGGCCGACACCTTGTATGTAGAAGATCATGTCCACCATAAGATATCCTTTGCACACCTCGGCATGAATTTTCATTAAATTCTGTTACAGCTCACCTAACACTGAACAAGACTCCTTCCTTCGACAATACAGTTGCTGTTACTATGGCCACAAGGTGCCTTTATTGTGAGCCATCTCACAGAGCCAGCAGAGGTACTAAAATACTCCATCGCATGCGATGGCTTAGAGATTTAAACTTACAGCCAACCACAGATACTGGGAAGAGCGAATCTGATGGAATTTTATATCCTCCAGAGGGCTTCAAATTTGGAACTTGTGTTAGTCTCAGGAATGCATTGCGCTTAAAATTTGGAGAAACGGGTGATATCAGATACGAAGAATTAAACCAAAAATTAAAGCACATCTCAGATGCAATGAAGCTGTCAATCCGAGACTATGCGCTGAAAGAGCAAGTCAATGCACATGGGTATACTTTGCCCTTATCCACCGACGGCTCTATTACTAATTTTCACCCAGTGTCACTATTGAAATCCCAATTTTATTCAGTAAACAACCCCACTCGATTCAAATGAAGATGTTTGATACAGGCCATAAAGTATGCGAGACGCTACGCCTATGTGTAGATGACTGGGTATTGCGACATTTGTGTAGAACAAAGATTGAAGACACCAGGAAAAACATGAGGCGATACAGAGAAAAAGAAAAGCCTAACGAAAAAAATGCGAGACAGAGCCACCCACTTAAGTCTGAGATCCCAGGAACCATAGTGTCTCATTCTTTGGGTGATAGGCACAACTTATGTAACAGTCCTAGGTCTACAAGTAGCAACGTGTGCTCCCCTATAGTAGCGTCTGTGCAAACAGCCGATTTCATCTCTATCCACGAATCCCCTCTCCTACATAGTGACGATTGCGCTAATGTCATCGCAACTGAGCCTATTGACTCTGTAGAAACATCTATCTTAATTTCATCAGAGAGTCCTCCACAGTGAGCGGAAGAATTCTACTTAGAGCGGCTAGATCTAACCTAATACAGAGAATCCCGCCCCAAAAGACCCAGAGTAACTAATAACAGCAGCGACATGATCGTTCTAGACTGCAGTAGTAGCTTCGAGCCGGACGAGACTCGATATAACGACTGGTCCGATCCTTTTGCGGACGAGTACGAGAAAGAAGTAATACCTAGTTCTCGAACTCTTCAATCCAAATCACCAAGAACCGAAACTTACATAGAGTCTTGCGAAAACGAAAGGCCTCAAGTTAAGAAGACAAAAATGCTTGAAATCCAATCATCGGAAGAAGAGAATAGTGGAATGATTGCGGACAAGAGTGCCAAAAGAAATGATATCCAGTATAGAAAAGCACGGGTTGCCACGGAGACACCCGTCAAGCATACCCTGGAGTGTGCTCCAGGGTGGAGATGGCATATTGAAATCTCTAAGCCCTTTGCGACTGACAATTCGCCGTATACCTTCCAATGTTGGAAGGTAAAAATACCTCCAGAGTAACTCTAGGGCAAGGTAAATGGCGTAGAACCAAGTTAACATCACACATACATCCAAAGAATGTAGCCTTAGGATGTGGGTCCGGAAATCTCTGGTTCAGATACTACTACTGGTAGCCCGCATAAATGTCGTTTTGCTTGAGGATATGCAAGTTCATATGCAGGTGAAAATTATTCTTCCTTGGGTCAAAGCACAGAGAGAGGGGAAGGAGCCATTCCCCCCGACTTTAAGATCAGTTCCGCTTCACTTTCATTCATCACCTAATACTATCTAATTTCACTGTTGACGGCGCTGTAGACGAAAAAATACACTTTTGAGTGGAAAATATGAAACTGAGCAGTTTATTATTCTGACTTGACAAAGTTCAAGTTACTAAAATCATTTTTCGTTAAGTCAAAACGTATTTAGTAGACGTCAAAAATGAATGAAAGTGAAATGGAAACTACTCTCAAAGTCGGGGGGAATGGCTCTCAGCGAATTTTCAGACCTTCTCGCCTTCCCCTCTCTCTATGCTTTGACCAAGGAAAAAGAATTTTCACCTGCATATGAACTTGCATATCCTCAAGCAAAACGACATTTATGCGGGCCACCAGTAGTAGTATTGGGATCATCTCAGAACTTTTCACGATGCTAGTTAGAATTATATGCCTAACGAATTTTAATAGAAGAATCTGATGTACCACCTCTGAGGAATTTTTCAGACGGACTTACTCTGATTAATCAAAACGGTCAGTATATTTTACAGGAGCTTCAGTATAATCTTTCAAAAGTTGAACTAGATATAGAAGGCAGTATCTAGTGTCTTTCTTTCACGTTGAGGAACAGTGGTGAGTTCAGAGCCTTTTCCGGGCCTCATGAGAATAAACCAGTGGCATTCCACTTGGATTGAGATATCTGACAGTTAGAGATGGTATTGTGAGAATTGTGGTCACAAAAAATTACTTTCTCCTTATTGGCTATGACTGTGGGTTGCGCTGCATATATTTCGATAGCCGATTTTTCCGAGTGACTGACTCATGATCAGCAGTCTCTCTGAGCTATCATATCTCGGGCGCGAGCGCGAGCGTGAGCGTGAGAGGGCGGAGACCCTTTTGTTGGTAAGACAAAGATCATACGCTTAAATTTAATGAGTGCACTCAGAGCGATGAGAGTACTGCAGTACGAAAGATGAACCGTCGTGAATATGATCTTCAAATTGATCATGTGTATCGATCGCCTTGTCGCTCAAGCGTGACGAAGTTGGGATTTACATTCGGATAATTATTTACCCGATGTCAAGGGACGACACTGGAAAATGTTACCTGTCAGCGTCACGCCGAGACCAGCAGCTCCAAGACCAAAAGAGCCGTAGCCAGAGAGATCGTTCCGATACCTGTGGCGACGAAATGAAATCTCCATCTGGCAGGATTTTCCTCGCCTGAGCTGAACAATCTTGGCCACGAGTCGAGACTACCGCTGGGTTGTGTCCCACCCCATAGGCGATGCACCCACGGGTCACAAATTGCGCCACAATTAGGTACACGTATTCCATACCTAGAATTTCCCACCTCACGTGCTCTCCAACAGCCGAACCCCGACCTGCGACCGGGTCTTGGACACATGTGAGACACACGACAGATTCTGCAACGACTTCCCACCCACCCGGATGTGATGGCACGCACGTAGAGACAAAAACTCAGGACCTGTGAAGCTGCACGCCTTCCACAAAATTATTTTCGTCTCTGAAATTCTGGGCTCAGTAATTGTGGGTCCTCGGCCATTCTGGATGACTCCCCATACAACAATAACAATTTTCAATCGCTGACAACTTTACACCAAAGGGATGAATTCTAACTCGGACAATAGAGAAGCCTTGTAGAGATGCTTATCCAACGCTCTATATGCGCAGAATTTAATTTTATAAGTTCGTGGTAGACTAGTAAACGTTCAAAAAGAAAGCAAATTTTGTGTCGCGACGAAGTGAGACGCACCATATCGAATACTATCTATCTACAGGGGCTTATCCCCCCAAAACTGCAATCTTGTAAACGCTCAACGCTAGTCTGGATAGATGTGAAATGGACGGTCCTACGAAATGGAAACAGTTACCGCCGTGGTGGATATGAGTTCCGTGCATGGTAATTACCAGCAGGTGTTCACCTGATACGCGTGATTCTCCTCACAGAGTGAACGAGTATGGAGAACTGAGATATAAAAACTTCGAGGATAGGAGGCGTTGCAGCGCAGGTCCGCTCGTGTTGGTTCACACATGGTATCGTGGGGCCGCGGCTTGATGAGTGGAGCGGAGAGGGACTGGTCGTCAGGCAAACACTAGCTGGCTGGAGCGACGGATCTGATCTACCATGGGCCACTCGAAGCTCGTAATGGCAACTTTCCTGCCCGACGTAGCTTCGTGGCGCGGCAGACTCACTCATCAGGAGGCATCTAGTTTGGTACACATAAATGCACGTGCAGCAGCTTTCAGACATCCATAGCATTCATCTGCGACCTCATCTCATCTACAGAAAAGATCTTTGGTTCTGCCCGTCTTCCCTAAGCACTAAATCTCTGACCAGGATCCCTCAGACAACCTGACTCGTCCCCAATACAAGTATAATCCCGACGAAACTTTTTCCGTCACATTTCCATGTTCATATGCCTTGTGGAGCACCCTTGGACTAAGATGGAACTCTTATACTACCGTATCATCATAGTGACCGAGATTCGCGGATATTTAGACCCTCATAAGCGAGTATGACTTTCTTTTTATCGAGGTGGTTATCATCATCCACTAGTGCTTGATTAAGCGGTTGCTAATAAATTGTCTCCATCCAGCCAAATATCCGTCGAATTCACCTCGTCTGGACGTTAAATAGTGATATAATCTATGTCAGTTGAAGCTTGCAGCAAATTTTTGGAGAATTTGGAATGAGATAATCAGCTAGTTTTAATGGTAGTAATTCGCTTGATTAATTCAAATAAAAAATTCACCCAAAATCGTAAAATCATCTCCGTCTAGCGTCAATTAGACATGAAAACGGGAATATTTCGTCTATGTCAGTTGCATTACGGAATCTTTGACGTAATTATTTCAATCTCTATCATAATCATTGGGCGAGTCGGCTAAAACTTTGATACCAGAGACTGCACCTCTGTGTGTCAGTTTCTTTCTCCAGTGAGAATATCGATCTCGATCAACAATGGTTGATTTTTTTGTAGAATTTCTGGGGACAGAGCAAGCTAATATTTACCAAAGCAATCCTGATTTGCCTATCTGTATAGACAGAGTAGTGTTTTTGAGATGCCTTCCGAACGAATAAAAGCATAAAAAGCTTTAGAATACTGCTTAGCTACTGTTGGCGAGAGTTCTTGTGTGAGTAAACCTAGAATAAGAGCGTTACTACCGATTTACCAGCCGGTTATGTCTACACAAAGATCTGCGCACAATATAGGTGGCCGAATATTCGGTTCATGCCGCAGAGAATTCGTACCATAAACATCAAGAATACATAAAACTACTCTCGTAGCTTAAGTTATGCTATGTCATTTCCTGCCCTTTTTTGAAGAACGATAATTTTGGCACTATTCCTGAGAGAGACTATGAGACATCATCATTGTTGGCAACGTTATCAAGGTCATTTCTTTTTGAAGTATAGGCTTGAAGGTTGTAAAAGTCATTTTGGAGCGCCAGATAACGGGCTAATAACTGGTCATAGTTTTTTTGCAATTCGATAATTTGCGTATTTGGCATTGCAAGTGACATATCTTGTAGTTTTTGACGGGTGGGACTTGTAGATTTTGGCCCAGACCAAGATTGTTTGCGAAGGTTTGATATTTCTTGTTCAAAGGTTTTCTGAGCTTCGACAAACTCCCGATCTCGAGCCTGCAGTTCAGCCTCGAGCATGATCACACGAGCTTCGGCAGTATCTTCATTCTTTTTTGCAGCTTTAACGGCTTCCTCATTTACTTCGTATATTCGTACCCTTAAATTCAACTCTTTTACTTCCTTCCGTAGCTGCTGCAGCTCCTCCAAGCTGCCTTCAGCGTAAGCGGCTTTTTGTTGAGCCCTTAATTCACGAGCCTCAGTTTGAATAATTATTTGTCTCATGATAGAAATATTCTGCGTTGCAATTTTCAAGTCCTGAGTTAAGTTTTCGCGCTCGGTGATCCACTTTCTTTGCTCTTCACGTAATGATCGGAGTTTAGTACTAAGTTCTGCTTCCCATTTTCGACAGTGAGATTTTGATTTTTCGCTCTCTCGTTTTAGTTGTGTATTCAAACGCTTTGCCTCTTCGAGCTTTAGCTTTAGGGTTCGATTTGATGTTATGACGTTTTGAGTCTCGGCCTCGATGCGGGCTTCTCGAATCTGCTTGCGGCGAAGTTGGCCGATGTGTGAAAGATGCTGTTGCTTAAGATAGCGTTCAAAATTGAGGTCATTTTTAAGTAGTTGGATTTCACGATAAAGATGAGGTAGCTGTGAAATCGAGCTAGAGGGCTCAGAAACCTCTGGATTGTCAGTAGAGGCCGTTGGCTTGGAGACTCGACTTAAGGATTCAAGATAGCTATCAATTTGGGACTCGTGGTGATTGGACAATGCGAGTGAAGCAATTGCGTCCTTCATCAAATAAATATTACTTCTTGGGGGCCTGTCAAAGCCTAATTCGGTCGAAGATGTTGAGCCTATAGTCTGAGGAACAGCTACCGAGTCACTGAGACCCTCCAGGGAGACATGAGGAAACGTATCTAATGAAAACTTTCGTGAGAAGCAAGGTTGGCTGATGATTTTACTGGTCGATAAGCCAATTTTGCTTTGGACGTCGCTCCAGCTAGCACGCCGAATACGAGGAATAGGGGTCCGTTTTTCGTCTAGCGAAAGGAGACCTGAAAATAATGATTCAGGATTATTCTTTTTACCTTTATGTTTAAGAACTTGTTCACGTAAATCTTCACTGGGTACGTATAGCGCCATACATTCGGCCACCACGTCGGCAGCATCGCTTCTTCTCCATCGATTATTATCTGTAAGCTCAGATTCTAAGGTAAAGGTGAAAAAATTCGGATGCAGTCGATGGATTTGGCGAAAAGATTCAGACCGCTGTCTTACCTCCCATGGCTGGATCTCAAATTCCTCTGTTCCGGAAAATTTAGCATGTCCGAGATATTTTTGGGGTTTTCGGACGTAGCTCATGAAGTTAATTGGATATAGACCGTACAGAAACGTGAAATAATATAGCAGTTGTGGAACAGATTCGTCATTGAATTCAAGAAGGCAAGGAAGTTTTTTCCAGCCATCTATATTCATATTTTTATCTTCTTCTTTCACCATAGGTACTAAGCCATCTTCATTTATCTTTTGCCGATCCCAAAACAGTATACGAGTATATATATTGAATAGAGCAGGTAAGTGATGTGAGGTAGTACTAGGTATATGTGGTAGAAACATTACCAATGCCGTCATGGCCAGAGAGACAGCTCTGGTTGAAGTATCAATTTGCAAACACCTGAGAAGATTAGTAAAGAGTGGCGTTGTGAGCATTTGATGAAGGTGCGGAGGTGGGTAACGAAAGAAGCTGCAAAGAAGAGATAATGATAAGATGCGTGTCTCAGTTTCTATAAAAAATTTGTTCAATGTAGTTAAGAAGTTCTGACAGTATTAGTTTTATCTATCTCTGCTTCTTCCACGATTCTGTGTTCTACCTTTGGATTTTTCTTCCCGTATTCGAACAGGATCAATTCAATTTGACTGGCAACAAATGCCGCGTTATTATCAAGATCCTCGTCAGCTTGTTTAGTTTTGGCCAGCCATTTGGCTAAAAGAATTTCTGTTGTAGCATGACTAGTCGTCTGAAAATCCTCCGACTGTGCTCCGTCGTCGTCATCTTGGTCAGATGTTAATATACAGAGTAGTATATCCCTGGTCTCAACAGCTGACCTTGGATCAACCTCGAGATGGACAATGATAGGCGCGAGGATTTGTTCCCACCACTTTATTTGTCTTATCGAGTCCCGCAGTGCTAATCTCAGTTTTTGTAGCACAGTGAGGAAGGCAGCTAGGCGTGAAGGGTATGGTAAGACTGACGTTTTATATATCGTAAGAAGATCATCTTGTAAACGTTGAGTTTCGAGTTCATCGTCTAGATTGCGCTTATCAAGGTATATCGATATGATCTCGAGAAGCTGGTCTGGGAGTGGTAAGGAGAGCTCGGACGTAGCCTTGGAGATAGCTTTCGTCAGGTCTCTATGGTTCCTTGAATAGAAGATTAGTGAGGAAATATGATTTGAGACACTGAATACCTTTACCCTGAAGACATTTTGCGTTTCCGGATCAGGATCTCAGCTACAGGACATCTTCAAAACCCACAGACTCGAAAAGCCCATTGTGCGAGATTTTGGCGGGGTATTTTTAACTTTAGTACAAAAGTATGTCTATGAAAGAGGAACTCCAATTGATATCAGATCTTTCCACTATTCCCTCTAGGCTTGCGGATATTCCAGATAATCGACTCGTTGTGGCAATCAATTTATATGCATGTGGAAATAGTCTAGAAGAGAAATCAGGCTAATTAATTATACTGGTTACATTCAGTGTACATGTATAACGTAGTTTATCGCCCAGTCGGACACTTTTGACCTGACTCCCAACTTCAACCCTCTTTTTAACGCCACTAAGCCTCATAAGTCGATTTTTGTTTTCTTGAAATTAGTTCTTCGAGGTCAGATCTGTCAGAATTAAATTTAGAGTACCCAGGGCACCAATTAAGTCGGTCTGAAACTGAATAATATTGGTGGTAAACGCGCTTTTCGACTCATCACGACGCGATCGGCTACCCCTGTAATGTGCCTTAATTATCCTATGTGTCCGTACTGAGAGAGTGTAAGTTCTGTATATTTGAATGCTATAATCTCTTTTAAATATGGACATTGTTTATTTCGCTTAGAGAGAGAGACATGGCATCAAGTCGATTTCCTGCCCGACTTGATGACAGTAGCATTCAAAGTCACGTTTATTGGATCGAGAACCTATTTATTAGGGTCGGATGGTGTAGTGGTATACCATCCAGGCCGGTCTTCCAAGTAGGGTTTGGGTAGCCTGAACATCTACTCCACTCTAGACAGGAGATCGCTGGTTCGACTCCAGCAGACCTTACCTTGCTGAGGGAAGCTACGATGATGATGGTGGCATGTCTGGATAACTCAAGGTTTTTTGAGAGGTTTCCCTTGAGTGAGTTTCACGGATGGTATAGTTCGGTAGGGGTGAAGAAAAAGCCGCCTGCCACAACCGTAGTGATTCTTGTAAATGATATCCGAGGCATGATGTTCATCACGACTATTTCATCATTGTATCTAACCGAAGTCGACACCTGCGTGGGCCAAAAGGCGCCAGATCGGGTATAAGAAATCAAAAAAAAAAAAAACCCTATTTATTATCTTAAGACATTTGCACATTGTGACCATCATTGCCGCATGTGCTAGAGTATCGCACACTCGGTGCCAAGCGGATTTGCTCATCATCATCATCATCACTAATTGTCTAACTAGCATGCGGGTGTGAACGGTTAAGGCTAACGGACACTGCACGCAAGCAATACCATAAAATAAGTAATATTTTTCTATGCTAGACTACGGAGGTGGAATGACTTCTGTATATACTCGTGAGCCATTAACTCCGTGATCCAGATTCTTGTGATCAACTGTAAGTACCCAACCTCTCCTCTCAACTTGATAATTTGTAATTGAGCGAGTCTGTCGGGCTGGCGGTGGAATTATTCAGGGTGGTTGACCAGCCTCGAGAGTTGGTGTTGTTAGAGTTGCCAACCTCTGAGTTTATTAGTATTGGGCTTATTAATGCAGGGATCCCTTAGTATATTACGATCGTTATGATGTAATTTATTTAGTCAGGTGCCAGGCTAGGACGCTTTGGGATCCTAGCAACAATTTAGTGGGCATCACCCATAACAGCGGGTCCCTGTTCCTTCTTTCTCTCTACACGACTATAACTTCAAAAATTTGATGCCAAGCGCTCTTCCAAGCAGCAATCATGATTTTTTTATCTCTCCATAATTAGGAAAGCGCCAAGTTTGCGCCATCTAATACACGGATATGCCCTTGCAGACACTTCATCCGGTTTGCAAGTCCCAGTGAACTCTTGCCTAATCGTTCAAAAGCTTCCAAGATGGGTGTAGGAGAGTTGACTTGGTGCTAAAAGATTCGATTCTCGGTATACTAGGTGGTAGTTCTCGAAGCTTGCACTGAAAGCTCTCTAGTATCTTGATCAGTGTTAGATTCAAAAAATATTCATTCTTCAATGCGATCAAGCTTGTAGCCTTCAGGGCGTGAATGCTCGCGAAGAGATTTCTCACTTAATCCATCACACACTGTGCTTCTCTTGGGCCATTGAAGATCCGTGAAACCTCATGTGTCATAAGGGGTTTTCTTGTACTTTTTCTTAGATCAATCAATAATCTGAAGCGCTAGAGGGGCTGTATCCTCTTCAAAATAATTAGGCTTTTTGATGATGACTTTTGATAGTTTTGGTACTTGTGCTGCATGGTATCTTCTGCATCACTCTCGCTTAATTGGACGACTTCTATTTCCGTATACGATCCTACCATAACTTAAGGAAACGCCTGGAGAGACATCCTATGTCGTCTACATACTCTCGTTCTACTAGCAGGGTCGTGAATGTAAATTTCAATTATAGGTAGGGGTCTCGCCATACAAAATTCTATAAAAGTGTTATAGCTAAGCCTATTTAGGAAGTGATACCCGTCACTTTCTACTACGGAGAGATGAATGGGAAATGTAAGCGGCCGTGCAATGGTCTTCCGAAGAAGAGAATAAGTTGAGTAGAAAGTATGTAGTATTCTTTCATGGATTGAAAGGTTTGGTGCTAAGATGAAACGTCAGGCAAGAAGCAATGAGCAATGAGCTACGAAGTTGTTTCGGGTTGGAAGAGGCTATGTGGAGGTTGTACACTACGGAGCTCCATGTATATATAGATTCAGAGATATGGAGATTTGTTCTTCACGTAACGTCTTCTGAATACTACCTACTCTTTACTTAACTTACACCCCTCTGCGGAGGACCTTTGCATCGTCGTTTATATTCCCCATTCATCTCTTCATTAGGAAGACCATTGACTCCACTTTACAACTCACCTATTTGTGCCCCACAGAACGCTTGTCACTCTCCCTGAGATATTCAGAAGACGTTGCGTGAAGACGAGATGTTCTACACACCAGAACTATATACACAAAAATACTCTATAGCTCTAAATCCCCAAGTCAGTCGTTTCAGGACGCATTGCCTGCCAAATGAGTTAAATTAAATTAGTCCCATGACTCAGAACTCCCTGCATGTCATCTCATCTTACTACTCCTTACATGAGATACTAGCCTTCGAGACTAAGAATTCATCTCAGAAAACAATGCACTAATCCGTGAAACTTTTTGAAAAAAGGGGCATTCTTCCTTCTGTTACCCAGACAGATTTTCGGCTATCGTTGGCATAAAATATGCACTCGTCGTGCACTCAAAGTGTATGCTGTCTTTGGTTATCTGATAAAGCTGGTTACTGTGCAATCAAGCCACCAGTTCCGTCCTCGATCCACTTGGTCATCAGAGGAGTGTACTCTGCCATCCTAAGAATGAATTCATGACATGTGTGAACAACGTCATCTCGGTCGTTTCCGTCCGAGAAAATTTCTTTTTTCTTTTCATATTCCTTTTAACCAAGTAGAGCTAACCATCTATAAGTGGTTTGTTTTGATATCTCAAGGTCAGGATTGTTGGTGATGGTTGGTTAAATTACGGTATTAATGTGTATCATGAATACCTCAGGCGTAAGTTTACGTGGATCAGTAGATCCAAGGTATTCAAGGCACGCAAACTTTACGTCTTCATCATGGACAAGAGACAGCCCCGTTGACTGATGGGAAGAGCTTCGCCACGCGCGAACAAGTCCGCCCACAAACGAATCATGTGAGCTTTGAAGAACCAGCCTTTGTTCTTGAAGATTCTGACAGCGATATCTGAAGAATCCATCTTTCTGTTGCCATTTACGAGGTTCCTAAGATACAATTGGATAGCTACGTGTCTTAGCAATTCGAAATTGCTCAAAGTTCTCAGTGCTGTTGGATCCAAAAGTGGCCGCTCCAATTCTTCGATAGCATTGGATAATTCTGAAATCTCATATTCAAAGATCATTATAGATCGGGGCTCATCACTGCTCTGAGATTGTATCTGCCTAGAGGACTGAGATGTTGCTGTTGACCTAAACCAGCTAACTAGCTCGCTTTGGCCATAAGCATTTGCGGTGCTTTCAAGCTCCCGTTTTCGCTTGTTCATACGTCCAGTGGTACGAAGGGAGCTAGTTCCGTAGAAAACTCTCAGATGATCATCGTCACCTATCTAAAATTTCTTGATAGAGTCGTTGAGATGCAGATAGGGAAGATATTCGAAAATCTCAGTGTTGATATCCACTGAATCTGTTGCCCAAACATATTCTCCAGACCAGTCCTCGTCTTCGGTATCGTCTTCGGAATACTCCTCCACTAACGAGATATGAACTGGGATGCCTTCATCTGTTAAATTGCCTTCATTAATGTTAGATACATGACGGACAGGTGTGATTTGTTAAATGATCACCGTCTGTAATGATATTTGTACTTATTACAACATCCGATAGTCTTCTTTGTCTTGTCTATGACTGTTACTTTTCTCAGGAATTGAGACTTTTACATACTCTAACATCAGTTTCTTACTTTTCTTTCGCGCCTTATCCGAAAACTTTTGTTTGACATTTTCTTGAGATTGGCCTGGGCTTTCGAAGGTTGCGCCATTGGTATCGGAATGTCAAGTCTAGAAGTAACTAGATAATGTTGTGTTGTCGTATGAGCAAGCCATCAAAGACGGGAATAGAGGAGAGTATCGACACCAAAATGTGTTTACGGTGAGTTGCCATGGATAATTTGGGAATCATTATTTACTTTATTCTGCCACTGTAAATAAACAAGGATGTGGACATGATGGGTCCTCGGCCATTTTGGATGACGTCCCATACATCAGTAACAATTTTCAATCGTTAATCACTTTACAACAAAGCCATAGATTTAAATTCGGAAAGGCTAGAGTTATTATAAAGACACTTATCTAACTTATAGGGGTCACATAATTAAATTTTAGGGGTTTGCGGTAGACTAATTATCAACGAAAAGGAGGGTAAGTTTAATGTTGCGACTAAGTGAGACGCACCATAGATGAGCACGACTTTCTTGCAATATTAATTTCAATACCCCAGTAACCTTACAGGTACATGTATGTAAGACTAGTAAATCCGAATTTCTAGTCGCAGAGAGCTGCAACGATCATTACGATTCCTGATGGGTGGCCCACTATTTTATGAAATAATTACGCTTAACCTTTTCGAGATGTACTTAGTGACACACGCCACGCGTTAGTCTCTTCGCCCAGATTAAAACATCGTGCCTGCCGCATCATCTAGCAGTGATGATGACATGAGTCAACAATGCCCAAAGACTTTGTGCTGCTTCATTTTCCAGATACTGTTTTCTAAGTAACATCTCCAGCTCAGAGTGTTTTACCCAGAATGTTTGTAGAATTTTCACCATGTTTGAGGCGGCTCCTTCTCTTCATTCTTTTCTCCAACACATTGACAGCCTTTTACATACCAGGTAGAGAAAACATAAAATTCCTCTACTTCAGGAAGAAACACTAAAAGTTTAGGTTGGTCCGTCAAGACCTACAGAGAGAATCAAGCTATTCCTCTTCTCGTCAATAAAGTTTACTCGGACAACACTCAGCTTCAGTTTGCTTATTATTCCTTGCCGTTTGTGTGCCCACCGTCAGGTAAAAACCATGCCGGATCTTCTTTCTTATCCGGACAAACTATACCTCTCAACCTTGGAGAAGTTTTACGTGGCGACCGAATACAACAATCTGATGTGGAGCTGATAATGGAGAAAGATTACGAGTGTAATTTTCTCTGTAATCACACGGTCTCTGGCTCAGATATCAAACGTGCGCAGAAGTTAATCAAGGAAGGATATGTTGCCGAATGGATCGTAGATAATCTACCCGGAGCGACGAGTTTTGTAACAGTCGACAAAAGCAGTAAATACTACACTGCCGGATTCAAACTAGGTTTTACGGAATATTTACCAGCTTTGGGTAAGACTGTTCACTATTTAAATAATCACGTCACGATAGTGATTTTGTATCGAAAGGCTACAGGCAGGGCTGGGGAGAAAGGTGAGAAAGTGATTGTCGGATTCGAGATATACACAAAGAGTATAGGAATTGAAAATAGAAGGTCAGATGGATGCCCCCTGGAATTAAGCAATGTCACTACGCCTTTTGAGCTAGGTATTCATGGAAAAAATGCCGATACATCGGCCTTTCATCCACAATCCTCATATCACCTAACTGATAATGAGAGTGAAATTGATGATGAAGCGACTCTAGACATACCATACACTTACTCGGTATATTGGAGAGAAAATGACAAGATAGACTGGGCGCATCGTTGGGATATGTATTTCATGCATCAAGACGCGGGAAGTAAGGTACATTGGCTGGCAATCATTAACAGCCTAATTATTACTGGACTCCTTAGTGCAATTGTGGCTATCATTCTGGCAAAAACCATTAGGGCAGATTTAAAAGCCTGTAAAGAGGTCTCGGCAGAGCATTTAAGGTTGCGAGCCAAACGAGAATTCAAAAATGGCCATAAACCCTCAAAATTCGAGAGCAAAGAGTTACTAGTATCGATTGGAGATGAAGGCAACGATGCCGATATTTCATCTGATGAAGAGTTCCTTGAAGATCAATCTGGCTGGAAACTTCTACCTGGAGATGTTTTTCGAACGCCAATTCACGGATCTTTTCTTGCCCATCTCATCGGCTCTGGGATGCAACTAGTTTTTATGGTTGTTGGGCTTCTCCTTCTCAGTAGTTTAGGTATTCTAAATCCCTCTTTCCGGGGTAGTTTTGGTTCCGCAAGTATAGGTCTTTTCATCTCAGCAGGAGTATTTTCTGGTTATTTCTCTGGTCGACTTTACAAGACATTCGGAGGCTTGAACTGGCGCAAAAATGCTGTAATAACTGCATTACTGTTTCCCGGCCTTCTTTTTACTCTGGTTTTTATTCTCAATCTTTTCGTCTGGGCCCAAGCTTCTTCAACTGCTTTGCCATTCGGCACTCTCGTAGCTATTGTCATGCTATGGCTCTGCATTCAACTTCCGCTTGTTTATATGGGTTCGTGGTACGGGTACAGCCAAGCTGGTACATGGGAACACCCCATCAAGCCTTCGATAACGTTTCGCCAAGTTCCACCTCAAGCATGGTATCTTCAAAATCCACAATCTATCCTGATTGCCGGTCTTATACCCTTCGCTGTAATCTTCGTCGAGCTCATTTTTGTTTTTCAGTCTCTATGGCAGGATAAATCCAGCTACTATTACGTATTTGGCTTTTTGTCGATCGCAAGTATTATCCTAATCGCAACAATAGCTGAGGTCACAATCGTAGCTATCTATGTGAAACTATGCTCAGAGGATTACAACTGGTGGTGGCAATCCTTCGCAGTTGGCTCAGGTAGTAGTATTTGGGTTTTCGCCTTCTGTATTTGGTATTACTTCACAAAATTGCATATCGATGGGTTTGTCAGTAGTTTATTGTTTTTTAGCTACAGTGCGATTGCATGTATGGCGTATGGGTTACTGTGTGGCACCGTTGGGTTTCTTACCGCATATACATTTGTGAGACGGATGTACGGGTATGTTTTATCTCCTCACTGGTCGTTTTTCTCATATACTGATTTCAATGTGAATATAGAGCTATTAAAGCAGATTAAATCAGTTTTGGGGAATAATACTGATTGTCTTACTGATTCCAGCTTTGTCTTCATCAATATGAACAGAAAGAAATACAATACGTACCACTAGTAAATTATAGTGGCTATTCATGATTGCAAAACACCAAATGGATACGAAAAAAAAACAAAAAATACGGTTTCCTTGTATTTACAGACAGACGTAAAATTAATCTACAGGAAGAGTAGATATATTTCCGAGAAGTCTCCTCATTTTCCCGGGCCGCTTAACTCAATCATGTCCATTATCATATAAAATTTTATTTTTCACCAGCCACCAACCATCTCAGGACCTTCTCTGACGCTTGCTGGCATAATTATAGTGGCGAACTATGATAATTATCATCCTCTTCTCTTTATTTAGTTTAAGTCACTTAGTCTGATATGTGAATAGATCAAGTTATTGGAAGCCGGGTGCCTTTGCTGACTACCCTAGACAAGTCTTCTGTCATCCAAAAAAAAGTCCAAAATAGCAAAGCTCGACGCACTCTTTTTACAGAAACTAAAAAGAGTTGATAATATGAAGAAAGGGAGAATTTCCTAAATCAAAGCTGCAAGAATGCCTGATGTGGGTTCGCTGGATGTCACTACTTTGACAATTCGCAGTGACTAGGTCACAAAATGGGATAAATCTTGCCGGAAAAAGCTTTGTCGAATCACTCTTCTCGACAAGCTCGCATAACATGCTCATCATAAATCTTAATATTTTCGCTGAAAAGGTTCAGCCTGCGAGGATTAAGGCGGGACTTAGACTTCTAATTAACAATTTTAGGGAAGAGGATTGAAGATTGAACGGTAAGCGTTGACGATGGTACTTCTGTAGGACGTAACCATTACTTGGCATTTAAAGCTCAGCTAGGGCAAGTGGTAAAGACAATCGAGCAATGTTTAAACTAAGGTTCACAGTGCATGCTGAGTTCACATCATAACAATCAGTATGAGTCTCAGCCAAGCCACATCCCAGCACTCTCCACGACTAGATTCTCCCGCTACCCACTCAAGCAGGATGATGACCTGGCTTGTTGACCGACGCCCACAACATCAGGGATACCTGATGGAGTGATTCAAGATTAACAAGGGAATTGCGTGTGAGAAGTGATTATAGTCTTTTATGGGCTGTATAATAGATGAGAGAATAGGAAAGCCGGATGGGGGCGAGAGATCAAAGTGAGGGAAGAAGATTAGCTGATGATGAGACACGAGCACTCTTCAGTGTCTGCGTTTCAGTCACTCTATAAATCGTAACGCTGACGACTTTCTTTATCGACAGAATCCATGCCTCGCTCATCAGATCTGACAGATACAAAGATTACACCAGAGCTTGCCGCCCTCACACCAAGCTTTGTATTTCCATGTCGCCGTGAGGCTTGGAGAGTTAAAGCTTTGTATTTTAGTTGCTTGTGGCATAGCTGGTTCTTACCTGGACTCCTTTAGGTTACATTTCTCTCTATAGATTGTGCCATAATAACCTTGCATGCTTCCATGACTTCTAACTTAAATACCTTACCAGTATATCCTCGCTCCCCCCATTCTGCACGGTGGCCGGGAAGTTTCTCTTCTTTGCCGCTCCTCTATCCATGACGTGCCATCAGATACGTAGTGAGCCCCGAATCGACCTAGTCGTTCAAGGAGCGATGCGTCTGTGACGTCAACGGGGATGAAGAAGGAGAAACACTCCACGGGCGCCGGGATGTTCAGCCTTTATTCAACGTATTGCCAGAGCCCCTGTAGTGCGCGTTAAACGACATTTCCGATGTGCGATGCAGGGTCGCGACTCACTTGGGATTCTCTTCAGTAAAGTCGTCCCATGCCCGGGCCTTCATGGTCTCTTGATCCGCCAAGTCATAATTATCCTCGTCCGGCTCGGGACTGCGACCGCTCGCGGGCCCGCCGCCCTCGATGATGCCGCCGCGGGCGCGCTCTTCCGCGAGATACTCATCGATGGTCATCGTGGGGAGATTGTGGCCGCTGCGGAACACGCCGTTCTGCAGGGTCTGGCGACTGTCCAACAGGGTAAACGGGCGCAAGGGCTTGCCGTTCGCGCTGAGTATCGGGCCCGGATTCGCGGCGGAGAGCGTGCTGGACTGATCGAGTCGCGCGGCCATCGGGTCGTCGTCTTTCGGGCGGAGGCCCATGCGTTCGCGGGAATCGCGTTTGCGGGCGTCGATGGGAGAGGGGCTCGCCGGCGCCAGGGCCAGGACCTGCAGCTCGCGATTCAGCGACTCCAAGTCCTGCAAGGCCTTGAGCGCACAGAGCGCGATGCGGGCGAGGTAGAGCTCGCGCATATCGGCATCATCGGGGGCGGCGCCGACGGTCCGCTGTGCCAGGGACTAGACTCGACCGTTACTTCATCGTGCTGGGCGCGCGAGACCGACGTACCTGAATCGTGCGCTCCAGCGTCTTTTCCTGCTTATACCGCGCGATCTTGGCGCTGCGCTGGGTCTCGGCACTGGCGGCGACGGGACTCATGGCGAACGCGGTCGGCGCCTCAAGATACGCGGCGTACAGGCGTTCTTCGGCCGGCGCCAGGAGCTCGTACTGGTCGAGGCGGTGCAGGAAGCGTTCGAGGGCGGCGCGCACGCGCGCGATGAGCGTCGGACGGTCGGCGGGCACGAGGCGATTGAGGAGCTCGGCCAGCCAGTAGTGGAGGAGCAGATACCTGGACGCCGTAATTAGTGGCGGCGACGACAGGTCGGGGATGGGCTCACGGAAGATCACCAGTCGTCAAGTCATCCAGCGTTTCATTCGGACTGAAGAGGGCGATGCGGTCGGCCACGTCGAGGCACTCTTCGTAGCGAGCGATGGCAGCCTGGACTGCTTCTTGTTGCCGCTGCCCGTCGCGTGCCGCGTCGACATCTGCTCGGAGTTTCTCGGCGGCTTCGTAGAGCGTCTTGAGGGTACCAGTGGCCATGGTGGTGAGCTCGCTCGGAGGGCTGGACCCCGCACGCCAACGTCCACCCAAGTCCCCACCGCGACCCGAGCGGCTGTCGTCGGACGCGCCTCGCTTAACCTGGAGGGGTAAAGCGAAACTAACCCGCCCGCCATCGTCACTACACAATCGACTTTCGTCAATCATAAGCGTCGAAGATATCCTGGGCTGGATGTCCACAGAGCACTTGAATAAGCATCCCATAATTACAGACTAAGGCCGAAGACCTGATAACTTCTCCTCGTTGGCGCGTGAGTTGTAGTTGGCTTCGCGTCATGACGTTTCGCTCCAGACTCATTTCAGAGGTGATGTCATCGTTCGTCATCGGAACAGTCGTGACACAAGATCACTGTCGACAGCAAAATGAGAAAGAATCAAACATGTCAACGAGAGGATATTCAAAGCGATAAAGTTTTATTTGTATATGGACAAAGATTGGTAGTTTACTGAGAGATAAATTGAGCAAATAAGAGTTAAAACAACAAATGAATTTTCACCGATACAACTGAATTCAAACCGTCACGATATGCTACCTGGAGTCTCAATTTTACTTGAGGTTTCCAAGTGAACCTATTCTTTTTGTTCTTCAGCTACTGTGCGACAATCGCATCCATATTGTGACCGATATTCTCCTAAGCCGACTCCATCAAGTATTTGGATGGCCTTCTTCGATGCGCTGATTTTCGCATACCTTGAGCTTTCTGCTTCAGCATGGGAGATAACTGTACCGTGAATAATGACCATGACAACAATTTTACTCTTAGCTCCATCTTCACTTGTGATCTCACCAACTTTCGTCGACCATGAATGACAACCCATATTAATTTCGAGAAAGCGTGATAAGTAAGTAGTCGGATGATTATTCGCAAAAGTATCATAAACATTCATATCGCGGAAGAACCAGGCAATATGCATATCAAAAAATTTTTGAACCTCCGTAAAGTCGTACTCTGAATCTACGAACACCGCTGCAATATAGGCCTCAACAATATCCGGTAAACATTTCGGTGGCTGCCGCACAGACATCCAATAGTCTGGTGAGCAATCATCAAGAGATTTACCCGCATCAAGAGCATCTTTTTCTGCTTGAGCACGGGCTTCGGTAATCTCGACAACATAATCTGCGATCTGTTGCATGAATGTAGTGTTAAATATGAGGAGATGTTTGTAGAAGCCAAGATGAACACAGAGAGCCCCGAGAAACATATTAGAAACCATTGCCATCTTATGCTCAGTGAGCCATTGGGGATCTTTCCCGGGAAAGTTGTGGAAGAGATAGTTGATACAGACCATGTCTAGTAAAGCATCTCCTAAAAACTCTAGCCGCTGGTAGCTGGGTACTTTGCCATTGTAAGAACGCGGGTAAGAAGGGTGCGTAAACGCCGAGCAGAGTAAGCGGGGATAGCGAAACTTATAAGGATGTTGCTCTTCCGTAGTTAACGCCATGAGGAGTTGTGACTGTGTAGATGGCTGAGTTTGGTAAGTTGGCTTTGTATACAATTTATAGTATTCATCATAAGAAGAGACATTATGATATTCGCTACAAACTAGTTTTGTGACAGCTCTGACTGCCATATCCATATTCTTAGTATCGTGGAAACTGAGCAAAGAAGCACCAATTAAAGCCTCACAGACATCGGCAATAGTTTTATCAGCCAGATCATGGGAGCTGGGGGCTTTGGCAGTTTTGCCTCTCAGCAAATTTACTCCCTCAGGGTACCAGGCTCGACGACTAAAACTTTGCGACCGAATATATTCGTATAACTTTAACTTTATAGCATTATTCATTAAATTTTTATTGGAAGTTAACAACATACGATCGACGTGATAGGCAAATTCATTATTCTCTGGTTGAAGCCCATACAGAGAAATTGAGGTTGCCATCTTCAGAAAACAGTCACCAAGAAACTCGAGACGCTCGTAGTTGTTACCCATTCCACGTTGGAAGTTCAGTTGATCAGCATCATGTTGATCAGGATTATCCGAGTCTTTTGTAAAAGCCTCAAGAGCTAAGTCAGGTCTAATACCAAGTTCAAGCATCTCGCAGGCTTCTAGAGCTATTAGATATGATTCAACACGGTGAATAATCGCGGGAAAGATATATGCCATGGCGACGACCTTTGTCGAAAGCTAGAACAGTTAGTCAAAAGATTTTTTTAGAAAAAAGTTTACTTACGGGAGACATTTTGAGGGGCTGCAAAATTATAAAACATTGCTTTGGAGCTTGACTCTCAGTACTATCCATCTCATCGAGTAGATTTCGACGAAGCGAGATATACTGAGCTTCAATGACGCGTTGATCTGGATCAAAAGTCCTTCGAGCTCTAGCTTTAGCCCACAAACTACAACTGTATTCCATGATATTGATATTGTTCTTTCTTGCACCCGTTCTGGGAGCGGTGTTTGGTGGAACGGGATCCAAGGGTTTATACTTCTTGGAGACACCGATAGACCAAAGTTTTCGTGACCCATCGTATGGATCAACAATGAACTTATCGGTGAAAAATTCGTCAGGCGCTGTTTTCCAAGCTTCGTTGGTCCAAGGATCTTTGGCCCATTTTTTTTGATATTCAAATATGTCCGTCACTGACTCCCAGTCAATCATACTTGAAGGATCGGTATTCGTCTCAAGTTCAACGGTAAATCTGGCGGGTACTAGAAAATATGGCATTTTACTCGGGTTGGGTTCGTATCCCTTGCTGAAAACATCATCAAATATACAGAGTGTAAAGGTGTTAATTTGCTCAATTTGTTCTTCGTTTACCTGGATGAAGTCTAATGGAATACAGCGAACTGGAGATCGACGACCTCCGCCAAAGTGAAGCATAAACGAAGGTAATTGAGGTAGACAAGATCTAGTTAAAAGGGCAAGTGGTTGGGTCGGCCTATCCATAGCCTCAGGATCTTCTAGAGTCAGAACGGTTACAAAAAGCTGTTCTGCAGCCCCAGGAGAAGCCCACAATTTTGGCTTCGTTCGCATAGTATATGCCGATCTTTTCTTCGAATCCAACGCTAATTTTGCATTGCGCATGGCAGGAAGCACTTTTTTGGAATAAGTTGGTATTAGCCAATTATCTAGATACTTGCCCTCTAAAAGTTTGACGCAAGTTTCAAATGCAGCTGAGCATTTAGCAACTTGCTTCGTTGATGACCATTCGCCAATGGAGCCTCGAATAGGAGATGACTCTGGTAAAATCGCTTCGCACTGAAACTTTTTGAGCTGTCCTGTGATAACATACTCAACTTGTAAGTTTCCTTCAGCTGAATTGGGCAGCTGGTCGACGAAATTTGCTAACACTATGAGGCTCAATTTATAATTCAGCATAGCACCAGTCTCAGGGATTTTGAGAACCCGGCTATGTTTTTCTCTAGCAAGAATATCATCAAGGCTGATATCATTTCCAGAGAGCTTTCTATCTTCTGGCAACATCTTGCAAAATTGTCTGAGGATACCCTCATTCCGTCGGACTTCCATAATAATTCGTGTATGATCTTGATTTCCTGCCTCGCAAAGGTGTATATATTTGGAATTTGCATGACGCGCTCTGCCTCGAGATTGGATATGCTGAATCAAAGTGGAATAAAGGTCAAATCGAATTACAAGATTGCAATCAGGAACATCAAGACCTTCTTCGGCAACAGACGTTGCTAGCAGACAGTTTACGATTCCTTTACGAAATTTCATCATAGTTACGACCTGATCTCTAAAGGAAGTATTTAGATCACCAGTTTCTCCACTTCTTGTGCCAACAAGCACTCCTATGTGGAGCCATTTAGTTCGTATATTTTCTTGTGAAAATAGCAATGCGAGAATACGTGCCGTGTAACGTTGTTTTACGAAGACAATACACTTATCGGTCGTCTCTCTTTCAAATCGTTCCCTCAAATATCGTACCAGTAGAACAACTTTGGAAGATAGATTTTCGGACCAGGGACTATCATCTGAATAATCTGGGGACTCAAATGTGTGGCTCTGAACAATTTCTAAGGCCTTGTTAATTTGAGATCTGCTCTTTTCAATAAGCTCAGGTGCAGGCTCAATTTTCGAAGATATGTCAAATCGGCCAGCCTTAGCGAGTAGCTTTTTCGTCTCATTCTCGGATAAGCAGATCTTCCACACTTGATCCGAGCACCAAGCTCCAAGCTCACTAGACGCCTCATGCGAGAATAGAAGAGCTTTTCTTAAAATACGATCCTTCGCAAAACATTCTTCCATCTGATGATACAACGGCGTCTTGAATTTATGAGGTAGAGTTGCATATCTACCAAGTTGTTCAGATCTTCCATTACTTTTGTTGACAATTTGTAGCAAACTTCCATCCTTTGCCGTACAAATTTGGCAGTGAAGAATGGCTTCTAACTCAGATGCTGCTTTTCTGACGTCGACCCGAGCATCTACAGGAGAAGCCGTCATGCCAAATATTCTCGGGAGGCGAGCATTAGCTGGTTGCCTTGCGAAAAAGTCCTTAATAATGCGTGCATAGGCGTGATCTTTTTTTGCATGATGAGCTTCGTCGAATATTAGAAGATTAATATCTTGTATACTAATAAAGGAGTGATGAAGGCATTGTCGCAAGACCTCGGCCGTACACACAATAATTTCATTTTTATTAAAATGATTCTCCCAAACCTCTTTATTCCACAGATCACAGCCCATATCACCACAAAACATTTCCATAGGTGTATTCAGGTTTGCTTTCAAGACAGCATGCTGCTGAAAGACTAATTGAACTGAATCGACCTATGAAGTTCAATAACGCAACAAACTTAGTTGGTCTCAACTCACAAGGAAAAAAGAAATCCTACGTTTCATGCCATGGACCCGATCCTCTAACTCTTGCGCCAAAATATGTCGAAGCAACAACACTGCAATCAAGGTCTTTCCAGAGCCTGTAATGAAGGCGCTTAACAGGTAATCTTGCATACACAAAAGAACTGACCTGTATCCAGAACAGCGATGATATTTCTTTCCATAGCCCTGTTGAACAATTCTACTTGGTATTCTCGAGGAGTTGAAATAATCTTGCGATTCTCAGACTGGTTGACCAACCATCTCGTTGATTGGCTTGACTCATCAATTACCCGATGAGCCTTGTTTAATTCTTTGACCTTCTTTTTATTTATATTTTTGATATAATCAGCAGCAATTGCGTCTTCTCTACGCTTACGCTCGAAAAATTTTTGTTGCTGTGGCTTCAGTTGTGGTTCGTCCTCAGAAACTTCATCGTCTTCATCGTGCTCTTCCTCTTCCTCTGCACTTCTCTCTACCCCATCTAATTTCGAACTTTGAATTGCCTTTTCAGTTGAAGGCTCTGGTAAGATGACATGTTCGGGAGCAAGAGTTGTGATTGCATTCGAAGCGTCCCGGATATTTGACAATTCATCCGTCTTTGATCGTTGTACCTCAGCAATCGAGTTATCTTCATCCTTCGGAGTTAGGGCGGGAGTGGTAGATGTCTCGAAGTCAACCTCAGATGGAATCATGATTACACAGGAGGGCCCGCCCAATTTTGTCTTGGTTGATATCTCAGAGGTAAAGTTATTGTCTTATGTGAATTTTAGAGTTTTTATCCTGCTTTGGAATAATTTGCTGATTGACAAACATGCTTTGCTCTTTTTTGTAAAGTGAGATCGTTGCAGAGCTTAAGTGACTGATTGGTGAAACATACTTTGCGTAGCCGCCGCCGTCACTTTTATTTTTTTGTTCGGCAAAGTAAAGTAGTCTATTAGATTGGCACAAAAGCTTAATAGGTATTTCTGGCAGAAGATCGAAGATTGAATTGGTGTTGATCAAACTCACCTGCCTGATCAGAAATATATTCTCATCGACTGTGTATCTCGTGAATTTTATCTTTTCGGGCTGGATGTGGGAAGTGTGCCTGAGTTAATTGCATGTTTATTTGTGTCTATGCCTAATTAGTACAAGTACTTTGATATGTTCTTATCGATGTAAATAAGTACATATATATGTAGTCATCTTCCTACGAGACTATTTCTATTATCACGGTGTATGACTGGCGCCCTAGATATCACGAAGGACTTCAGGAGTAGTCTCGGGATTTATCTCATTAATTATTCGGAATCTTCTTGCTGATCAATTAATCATCAGTCACGACTACCGGTACACTTCGTAATCAGAGAGGGCCACTCACTCACTACACTAGTCTATCACATGAGCGGAGGAATGTTCTTCCGCCTTCAAATATTGTGAAGATCGCGCTGTATCCACGTTGATAATCCGATTCCGATAACGTGAAATATCACTGAGCTGGACAATATTTCTTGGCACATTTACACGTAACCACATTGAATTATTTTCATGATAACCTAGCCAAATATCTACAAGTATTACTCGATTACTCTGATAGATGGCCCTTCTTTTTTCTGTTTGGGCGCTGTGCGCAGAGAATTTTGAACAGTTTACTGATGTGAGAAAATACCCAGATGTATTGACCAGCTCAGTGGTTTACGTTACTTGGTTATAATCAGCCCCAACTACATGTGAATATATTTAGAAGTAACTTCTCTTTCCCCAAATTCAACAACTATACTTTGCGCAATTAGCATTTTCGTGCGTGAATGTGGGAGGAATCACTCTCTCTGCGTTACAAAATGCGACGAATATCAAAGCTATGTGAAGTTGTTGTGTCGCATGACGCGCTCTAACAGTCCCTCTGATACGGGCCCTGCTAATTATCTTTCCAACGCTCGTTCTCTCCTACGCCCCCATCTCTATTGTAAACGTTTCAGTAGGCGCCAGGATTCCAAGCTAAGCTACGGTTTCTATCATATGATTGATTCTGTGTGAACAACGATGAAAATTTCTATTTATGAAGAAAGTTGATGAAAATGACAAGATAAACTTGGACAGAAGGTTGTGTGTCGTGGAATTATTGATGCGTTAAATCATAACTTCTCTGTTTAGGTATCAAGTGGTTAAAGCAAATATTCATTGAACCATTGGACAGCCTGATAGAAAGCCTGCTCTTTTGAGTATTTCTCAATTTTCTTACTGGGATCACAGCGCACAGCATACCCGTGAACGACACCACTGAATAGATTGATCTGAAAAGGATGCCCTGTCTTGGGCAAAATAACTTCACTTCTGTGGCGCTGTTCCACCGTAAAAATTTCATCATATTCTGCAGCAGATATAGAGAATGGCCCTTTAATTCCTGAAAGCTCTGATTCTTCAACAAAGCTATCAAAAGAGATAGATTAGTAAGGAGGGTAAGTCCCAGCTTGGATATGCGGTCAGACTTACGAAGGATGTGCTACGTAACCGACGTTAATACCACCTCCCTCAACCATAAATCTTGCAACATATTTTGCGCCGAAGCAATATCCAACGCCTCCGATCTTCGTAAAACCCTTGCCTTGAAGATGTGCAATAGCTTTGGTCACGATAGGGTCCACAAACTCGGTTGTATGTGGATTATCGTCATTAGTCCCTTTGGTCAACCAGTGCTGGAAATCAAAACCATTTGGCTTATTTAAGGGCATGGGATCACCGTTGTAGAGATCAACCAACAGTGTGTAGTAGCCATTAGCAGCGAACTGATCAGCAATCAGCTTGGAATTTTGCCAGATGCCAATCACGTCGGGCAAAATAAGGATTGCAGTATTTTGATGAGCAACGGAAGTAGAAGGTTCTGCAGTATATATATCAATGGAATCAATCTTGGAGCTGGTGCCTGTCGGCTCTCCCCTACCAACTATCAGTATGTCATTCTCTCTCGAGGTCCGAAATTCCGATCAAAGTTGGTGTCGGCATACTCATGTCTGAAACCGATGGTACAGCATTCTGCGGGAGGATTGGAAGCCATCAGGAGTGAAAGCGTTTGAATCTTTGATCGGGACTGTGAAATGTTGGTCGTGTTAGGGATGAGGGTGATGATGAATGAGCATGAGCATGAGCAGAATGGGTACTCTTATTGCACTTTCGCTTACAACCTAACTATCTGATAATTACTTTATTTACATGTTTAAACATGTAAATAATATTCATAGCCACGTCATGCTCTATAATTTGCGATACAACATGTCTATGATCTTACTTAGGAGCGAGGGACTGAGTGAGACGTTTTGACAAATTATTGGACATAGAGTGCACGACAGCCAGAGGGGAGGTAAAAACTGTTAAAACGATACTTAACTTGTACAACAAAAAGGTTTAATTTATTACAATTCACTCCTAAATTTGTGTAATGATTACTACTGTAAAATATACTTCGGCAAGCGGAAATGCAAGGTATTTGATACCATAAGTCAACTGTCTTAGTGCGAGGACCCCGTTTTGAAATGCCGTCTTAATGCCTTTCCGTTGGCTCTAAAGCCCTTCCCGGTACTTAATAGCATTTCTGCGCTTCGCTTAATATAGCGGTTAAATATGCGATATTGTTGAGACGAGTTACGCTTATTCCTAGAGAACAGCTCGTGGCCTGATTGGTGCGTATGAGCATTTTTTAATATTCAATGGTTTCAGGTTGGTTTAACGGTTGCAAAGTGTTGGACGCTCACAAGGCTACCAACCGCTCATAAACTAGACATCCGCTCGTAAGGAAAAAGGAAATCTAGTGATTTGTATTAATACGGTTTAGCGTATTTTACCAACATCACAACTTATAGGAAGACTAGTATGTGTAGATTTCGATGAGTGCACACAGTTATCTTATCCACTGTTGGATGTACTAATCTCAACACTTACATCGATTAAAGACATAAAGTGTTTCTTTGTACATACAGCCCCAATCACTTCAGTATAAATCTCAAAATCAATCAGCAATAGTCAGACTAAACGGCGCCATGTGTTGTGACAGGTATATGAGGAGCGGGTACATACAATTGTGGGAGTAGCTACAAGTGTTCACGTTTATGAGAAAGATTGCGGAAGGACGTTGCTAGAAGATGTGGAGTAGTGAATTGCTATTTCCTCTGTAATGAGGAAGGAGACTCCCTAGTTATAGTCTGGCTAACTCTCTTACTAATCATACATACTCTCTTACTAATCATGCAAACAGTGCAAACAGTGCAAACAAGGTAAACACATATGGTCATGTGACTGTGTTTACTTAAGCCATGTATATGACAACAGTGGTGTCAAAGTCGTGCAAGACCCTAGTGTCAATAACACAACACCATGAGAACCACTACGCGCAACTTTTCTAGGCATTCTGATGGACCCTCCCCCAGCAGACTACTATCCTTTCTTACGGAAATACCACGCAACCGATTAGAAGTAGACAATGATGGTGGGAATAGCAGTCAAAATCCTACCAGTGGAACTCAGCAATAACGAACCAGAAGATATCCTGCAAAAAAGTGTCACCACAAGCCATGTTCGTTTATACGTTACCTCTACTACAGCTAATTACACTATTTGCAACATGATCTGCCCCACCCAGCAAACTAACAATGAGTTCGAGATACCTCAAGGTGATAATCAGAATGGAAGACTCATTTATTTAAAGAGCTACTATACTCCCAACACGCTGACTCACATGAATCAGACGATATTTAAGAGCCAAATGTACCCTCGACCGAAGACGAAGAGCCTACTGAACTAGTCAAAGCAGAAGTTGAAATCATTCTAGAGCGATCTACTACAGAGAGCAGAGATGCTCCGACAGTTGCCGCTTCGCCCATCGATCACGCATTATCTACCACTAATGAATCTGCACATTTATCCTCAACCATGTCTCCACCTCCTCCCTAAACTGGGCGGGCAAGATATGAAATCCTTCGAACATGATACATCCCTGCCTCTGAAGCACAATCGATGTAATTCACAGCTCTCGGACCCTGAAATTGGACTAGGACTCTCTCGTGAGTGAAATGAAATCTCAAGGTTTACGTACCAAAGAATCAAACATACACAAGAGAACACTACAACATGTACTATAATTTATTTACTGACCTTGACGTGTCTAGGTGTGTTCTCTAAGTTGCTGACCGACACGACCGAATTCGTTCTGGCACGCAAGAGGCTTTGAGTGGGTCTGGATCGTAAGTTGAGAAAGGACAAGTACGTCCGCAAAAATTAAGTTGCGGCGCATACTGTCGTACTCATGACGCCAGCCTTGCAAAAGTTCGCCAAGCGACATTTCTATTAGCCGCATAGGTTTTGTCGCTTTAAGAGGGTCAAAATCCTCCTGGATTTCACTATTTTAGGGAGGATGAATTTGCATGCTCCTCCGTCTGAAAAGTTTTTTTTTTTTTTTTTTTAAATCATTTTGTATTCAGCCTATTAGCTATGACAATAGATTTAAAAATTTGACAAATATACATTTAAAAATCCCCCCAAAAAATTTCCCAAAGCCCAGGCCATAATAGCTCATAACTTTATTAACGACCCTGCTATACTCCAAAAGAAATAGAAAAATATTAAATATTAAAAATATTAAAAAAAAACCATTCACCATCCCTATT